>CAJQUW010016226.1:0-145000 GCA_907163375.1 Prostheceraeus crozeri
CCTTATCATCAATCACAGTAGGGCGGAAACACGATTAGGATAAAAAAAATTGTCCATCTACATATTATACACCAATCGAGAGCTGAGATCATGACGAATTCGAATATGTAAGTCAAAAAATCGAATCTCAATGTCCTTTTTGTACAGAGAGCAAAATTCAAAATGGCCGCCAAAATACTATATTTTGATACCTATTATAACAGGAAATGATAATCTGTCTACGTATTCGGCAATTGGAGACCCTTTGTATAGTCCGAATTATGCAGTGGATACACGAAAATAAATTCAGACAGCAGAAACAATGATTACGCTTTTTTAATAGTAGTATGTGACTAGTATTAAACTATAATGTAATTATGTGATGTAAAAATCACCAAAAATTACTATCGAATTTTGTTTCTTTTATAAATGCACCAATATGAAATTATGGAATACGTTTTTCATACATCAACCCAAAATTTCGCCTTACAGCTTGTAGCAGCTGTTTTCTACGCGCTTTACGATTCATTCACGAAAAACAAACGTTGCTCAAATCATTATTCAATGTTCCATTGAAAAGAAGGAAAAAATAACACAAAATCAGAAGATACGCAAATGCTTTGCGTTGTAATCGCTAACTGCCTTCAACAACTGCTCCGGATAACGCGTGTTCACTTCATGGACCTTGTATTTGGCCCAAGTAGATTTAAAGTCAGCATGAACTGTCTCAACAGCCTGCTCGCTGTATCGTCCGAGTCCAGTGTGCACAGAATCACAAAAATCTGTAATGTGGTGAAAGACTGTGTGGACCTTTGGACTGATCGAAATACCGAGAGAGAGGTAACTTTTCTCAAAGTCACGGATAATCATTCGGAAATCTGGATCGAGATCATGGCCGTAGCAGGCGTCCACAACTTCACGAAAGGCCTCGACATATTCCAAGCCCTGCAACGGGCACATGGATCGTAGTGCATCGATTTTGGATAGCAACTTCTTGCACGAGTTTCCGTTGAACAAGCCTCCATGTACGGCTTCTCTCTCAACAAAGCATGTGCGTGGCCAAGTCATGGCTTCTGGCCACTCTTTTTCTAATTCTTTAAACATTTTGTTGAAAGGTCCCATGAGAAGGTGTAACTCAGGAGGAGGAAGAAGATCAATCACTCGTTCTGATGATTCGCCTCTCAGAATTGGACAATGTATAACATTCCCGAAATGTTTTTGCTTTGGACTTGTCCTGATCAGTCTCGTCATACCATCGCCAGAAAGCATCATTCAAGCTTCCAAGCGTTTGAAGATTGCCCTTAAATCTCAGAAGATTTGCTTGAGTCACACCAAGTGCACGGGTGTGAAGAGCCGTGAGACATCAGATCGAGTAAGAGATTTGCTAATTTCAAATATGTAGCAATAACCTTCGATGTCAATGAGGAAACGGAGTCTGGACCTACCAAGCGAATCAGATACCAATTCTTTAAAAGATTAGAGTAATTTTCTTGAATGTTTGGGATAATACCTATAAGGAAAATGCCTTTAACGCTGTTTTCTCTCCTGGAAGCATTCGAGCAAACAGATAGACAAATCTTAAAAAACCACCTCCACCATCAACTCCCAATTTGAAAAATAACCCCGCTGCCGATCCATAATGACGGTGCTCGATAATTTCTCGAATCAAGCCATCCAAATTGGTGCAACGCACAAACGGTCTGTCAACATGCTTTCACTCACTCATCAGCAGTCTTACTAAAAAAGCTTTCACATGAAACTGCAAAGAACGAATCAAGCGAGTGATTTAACTCAATCAGTTTGCTTTCAGCATTTGATTCAACACTCTTCTTACTACTACCTGAAGTAGATCGAATGACACCAGCTAACTTCAGTGTTGCATTGGAACTCAAATTCAGATCGGACTGAATATTCGAAAGATCATTTACATCTAGTCTACGGAGTGGAGATCTCAACGTGGACGTTGGAGAAACTTCAATTTTCAATGGTTGACCTACAAGTGTTGAAAGACTTACTGAATTTGTGGGAGACTGCATTGCTTTTGACTTCAGCACAGAGGCTGCAAGCTGCTCAGACGTTTTGTCTTTAGACGACAGTTGCTTCAGATTATCAAATCTAGTGGTCTTGGAGCACTGATGAGGAAGGCCTTTCCCTAAATGTGTAAGACACTTGCCACAAATCTTCAATGTTGAATTCGGATATGGTTCAGCCGATGGTCTTCCCACCTTCGACTCAGTCCATCCCTTCATACCTGCGGTGTTACACAGAAGACATGAGCACTCAGAATTTGATCGTGTTGACATAGGTGGGAGGTAATTCCGCAAGCTCCGAATGGTCAAACAGACTTATTGAACGGGTGAATATGTCCTAGTCGTATTCACCAACTACCAACCTACATGTGTTGCATAATGCTTTTGGAAGACGTACATCAGATGGGTCGTACCCATGGAGAAAGTATTTCTCGATAGTGCGTTGCATATTTGAAGTTATGAGGCTCATGGTTTTGGTCTTACCGAAACAAAGGAGACATACTTCAAGCCGGCTTCTTTCATGAGATCGACGTTCACGAGGCATGATAGCGGGCGCACGAAGAAATGATCATTCAGCAAGTTATCTGCGATGCCGTTCCTAATCATCGAATCAATAATGAAAATCCGCGGGCGCACGCACCTTAATGCATGCATCGAGTTCTGTATGCAATCCTGCCGCAAAGAGATCAATCAATCTTCTATCCAAGAACTGATCGGCAACTGCTGTTTTCATTAGTCATCATCTGCTATTTGATTCTACGTTTTACGTATTCATTTACTTTTTGTTGCTACAGCAACAGGCACGCACACAGGCAGTGCAGCTACATGTATACATACATTTTTGGTTGATGGTGTCTAAATGTCATGATTAATAATGTGGAGCCTGCATGTATACAATCGGCAATATAATAGGACGTCAACATAAGGAAATAGGATAAAGAAAACGACTGTGCCTATATTGTTAGCTGCCGAAGAAACTGTGTCTATTTTCATATACATGTACATGTAGATGTATATCATTAACATATTGATGAAATTGGGCATCATATCATCATTTAAACAAGCGTTGCGAAAAGGCAAGCCGCAATCAATTTCATTATCTAAGCAAATGTAAACTTCAAAATATTATATTCAGTCAGCCCAGATCAATTGCAATTTTCTTTTTTTGCAACGTTTCTTTAAATAATATTAATTCGCATGTCTAAGTACATTTACATGTGCATAGATGTATTTGTACATGTATGCAATGAATAACTGGAAGTCAATACACTTTAGGAAAGTAAGTATTCCTTCTATCAATATTACATTAAGTTATCAATACCACATGTATACACCGGTACATGTAAATATTTGCTAAGACAAAGGCTAAATATACATTCAGCCATGTGATAAGAAAATTACGTATACTGGGTGTTTATACCACTACATACAACTGCAAAATTTACTTATAGGCCTTAGAGAATAAATATCACAAATTCACCATTAGTATAGAACAATGAAATAAAACATGCATGTTCGGATAGCGACTTTTAGTGATTTTTACATCACATAATTACATTATAGTTTAATACTAGTCACATACTACTATTAAAAAAGCGTAATCATTGTTTCTGCTGTCTGAATTTATTTTCGTGTATCCACTGCATAATTCGGACTATACAAATGGTCTCTAATTGCCAAATACGTAGACAGATTATCATTTCCTGTTATAATAGGTATCAAAATATAGTATTTTGGCGGCCATTTTGAATTTTGCTCTCTGTACAAAAAGGACATTGAGATTCGATTTTTTGACTTACATATTCGAATTCGTCATGATCTCAGCTCTCGATTGGTGTATAATATGTAGATGGACAATTTTTTTATCCTAATCGTGTTTCCGCCCTACTGTGCAATAGAAAAGTAATCTGATGCAATTTAACGGTAGCGCACGACAGAGATGTTGGCAATGCTCTATGGATGCTCGACTTCGACAATATCCGTAAACAACAGGCACATACCAGCAATAACCGTGAAGAATGCACTCAATATCAAACATTGATCTTAATTTTGTGATATGTGATATTTCATGTTGTCTTCGTTTGCAATTAAATCTTTTATCTATGTCTGCTAGAGATTCTTTTCATGTTTTCGCTTGATGAAGCCCGTGAAAATTTGCCTATTGCATGAACCAACAAACATCTGTTTGCAGTTTGGCATACACTCTCAATAATAAGAGCAAATAAACAAGTAATTCTTCCATGTCAGTATTAGTCATTAATGTAGATGATGACCAGAAAGCAGATTATAACACAGCCCGACGCGAGTAAATGATGGCGTTAGTTTATAACCATTTTAAAACCAGGTATTGTCAAGTGATTGATTTGTGTACGACCAACGAACCAGATCTGATGAATTGATATTAGACCTGGTTTGCATGTGGATGTTCTTGATCTTGGCCATTATCAATGCGGCACTATCCATGGTCGGCTTGGTTTATTAAAGTTTTATCATGGACTTATATCGCATCCATATCCACTACACTACTGATTTTTAGCTCATGAAAATTTGTGCTTTTTGAGTGAAGGGACGATTGAAAAAAGGTTATGTTTTTGGTCCCGGATGAGACTATAAAGGACTTTCTTCAGCAAACCTAGTACTTATCATAAGGCTATCTACTTTGGAAAACAAGGCCAATGAGAAATTGCATTTCAAATACACAACAATCCAACTCAAAACCTAGCATGAAGATGTCATTCGAAGATTTCGAGTTATAAAGCGGAGCAGTGTATAATTATCTTCGAAAAATACGATTTTATTTGGCTCCTTATTTCTTTCTGAGTGTCAAGTTGTCAGTGCGGTGCAGTGACACATGACGAGTGCCGGATCTGTCAAAAATCATCTTAAAACATGATTCTTATTTGGTAGGCATACTTAGCCTATCTACTGACCAACGCTATAGTTAGTTGTCTAAGCATATCGTGATAAAATGTCAACATACGAGTAAGTAAGTCTACATGTTAGTTTTCTGTGATTTGATTCACACCTCCATACAGTGTTCGCTACTAGGAATTGAAGTCATAACTTCTTTAAGTCAAATATTTCGTTGTGTTAATTATTTTAAGTGGAGAAAAAAAGATGACAAACTGTGAAAAAGTAATTTAACATGAAACGCAAGTAACTCACTAACATCATCTAAAAATATTTAGTTTTTTTGACATTTCAACTATCGACAAGATTCTGCAAAACATGAATAGCCGTTTGGTGAGCACATGCGTCACTTTAATACAGGTGATGCAACACCGCTATTAAGACATCAAAATTAGGAATAATGTAACATAAAGGAAACGCTTCAAATAAGGTAGAGATAACCAAGTTTCGGGAATACATGTAGCAATGATGTCTGCCCAATGATCACAAACTTCAGTTGCAAGATCAGCTATTTTGTTTACTAATGGCTTGGCACTGTTCAAGACAGTGGGAAAGGCACACGAATAAAATTGCTACTTCGATTTTCTCATAGCATTCTGTGAGAGGGGTCTTGAGACATGACAGCTTGACATCAACGATACAGGCCGCATCATAATATATTGCATAAGAAAAAATGATTTTTATTCAATCATTTCATATCGCATCAAATATGATTATGATAACTGGACATCGGAAATATATTTTGTTAGTCTGCTGACATTCAGTTGAAAAACCAATCCCAGTGAATCGAAACTTACAAATCTTCTAAGTTTCTTTTAAGATTTACTGCCAAGTCTTTGCAAGACTTAATAGGAATCTTAGAAGAAACTTGGAAGATAGGTCTGTTATCTTGGAAGATTAGCTTGTTATCTTAGAAGATTATTCAACGTAAAGAAAACAAAACAAGCTAATGACTAGTTAATTTTCAATAGGTACAAAATATGATTTAAAAGAAAATTTTTATATCTTAAAATGTCTAAAAATTTTAAAAAATGCTTACTAGAAGGACAAACAACGCTTCTCTTCTCCTCTCCTCATGTGTAATGAAGTGGCGAGTAAGTCGTTCTGTTCAAAATTATGTTCATCACTTATATATTGAAAAGATCCTATTTAACAGTCTGCCCATTCAGATGATAAGAGGACAGGTCTGTTTCCAATCAAAATACCAGATCTAGCTAACACAGCGGGATTACGCTATCTAAAATTTACCAGGTGTGTAAGAGAATTAATGTTAGTTCCTTAAGCTAAAACGTGAAATAAAATTCTACAAAATATGCATACAAATTATTTGACTATTTTTAATGAGGTTATCAACAGGAACTTGGTCAGGACGATCGCGTTTCGATCGCTTCATCCTGGACGCTCAAACCCGACCAAGCGCGGTCCTGTACATTTAAGATGCACAGCCTCAAAAGTTATATTTATAATAGGGAAAGATTAGCATCTATCAATTAGTATCTTATTGTTATAGTTAGATTGATTTTGATTTGTACCTTATTTGACGGATATCTTTGCCATGAATATTGCACGTCTTTTGTTAATTGCTTCATGTGTTACGATATCAATCAGTGAAGTTCATTCAGCACGCATTCATTAAGAAATCCGTGTCAACGATGGTTCTTTGTTCTATCAGTTTTCATGATGGATGTGACAAGCGTGTCTTCAGTCGAATATCGCAGTGTGATACGATACCTCCTGATCCGCGGCTTCGCTAATGGTGACATTCTAAAGGAATTAAGCCTGGCATATGGAAGCAAAGCTCCATCGAGAACTACTGCTTATTTCTGGATAAGCGAATTTAAACGCGGAAGACAATCTGTGGAGCAAGATTTTTCAACTGTTGGTCGGCCGCAGGAGATTCCGGAAGAGAAATCGAGTCAGTGCGATGAAGTGATTACAGCACACAGAAGGATAACCATCCGTGAGTTGTCAAGAGAGTTGCGAATCAGTTATCACTCCTGTCATGACATCATCGAAAGACTTGGATATCGCAAACTGGCATCACGTTTCGTACCGAAGTTTCTGTCACCTGAAATGAAGGAGAACAGACTTCTGGCGGCACAGTCAAATTTGGATCTCCTCGAAATGCACGGAGATCAGTTTCTGAACTGCATCCTTACAGAGGATGAAACACCTTTAAGTTTGTATCTGCCTCAAAGTAAGCGAGAATCTGCAGAGTGGCGAAAATCAGGCGAGTCTGCCCCTTTGAAAATGCGATCCGGAACATCACATCGCCGGTCGTTGATGCTGACGGTCTTTTGGAACGCTTCGGGAATCCAACTGGTTGACTTTGCGGATAAAGGAGTAAGAATCAATAGCGAATATTATTCCAATCTGTTATCTGAAGCGAGGAAGAAAATAAGAAAGCCACGAAACATTCCCCTCTACTTGCTTCATGACAATGCTCCGATTCACACCTCGCAGGAGACAACCAATGCCTTAACGAGAAACGGATTTCAACTATTGAGCCATCCTCCTTATTCACCTGACTTGGCCCCAAGTGACTTCTATCTGTTTAGATTCCTCAAAAAGCATCTTCGTGGACACCATTTTGAATCGCCAGTTGAACTGCGGGATGCAGTTACTGAGTTTTTTGATTCTTTGACACCGGAATTTTTTCATAAAGCTTTTTGTGAATTGAGACTTCGTTGGCAAAAAGTGACGAATGCTAACGGCTCATACATTGAAAAGTAAACTGTTTTTCTGGAACAAAACATTTGTTTTTCCGTTAATTATTAGTCAGGTTATTAGTGATAGCTTAACTGTCAAGTTAATCTAAATATATTAATTCTAAATCGCTAGAATTTATAGGAAAATCTTGAAATTCAGACAAAAATGTTTGAAAATTTTGAAAAAATAGAAAACTGACCGGAAAAATTTCGGCGACCATATTTCTCATGCCTTAAAGACCTAAATTTACATCTGAAGTAGTATTCGTTATCACAGGTTATCTGCAAGTAGGTTAGTCCGGGACATTTTGGATCACACCACGTATGTAGCTCAAACGGAATGTAAGAATGCAGGTAATAGCTCGACGTCTACTAATTGCTCACTGAAAATTGAGACGAATTTGATGGACACTCGCCCTGAGCGATTATTAGATGAAAAGCGTTATCAAGAAGGAAAAAGCAGTTCATCTATCTTTGACGATGTCATCCTTATGCGATCATAGCATCTTGCCTATAACTGCATTTAAAATTTGTAGATACCTTCTATTAGATATCTTTTATGCAATGTTTTGTTTACCTTTGATGCTCACTGAGACTGAGACGAACAGCATGCTAAACAAAGGAATTGACATGCATCTTTTGATTTTATATCATTCAAAAAAAATACAAAGATGCTGTTGAGATGGAACTTTTTGTTACCAACATGGAGGATGAAATATGTTTTTGTCTTTCTCCTTATCGCTTGACATTGTTAAGTCATTTGTTTCTCATTCCTATGTTTACTCCGAAAATAGAACATTTTTTCAGAAAGAAATCCAAAAAGATAATTTTCATATCTTAATCCCGCTGTTCAATTTTCTTGTCTTATTCCTCTTCAGTTTGTTCACTTCGAATCGTATTTGTTGAAGAGATCCTCAAGACGCTTCGCAAAGGACAAAGTCGTTTTCGCAGCTATTGAAAAATCCATGCTGAATATCTATCGAGACAAAACAGTAAGTAAGATTGCATTCATGCTATTCTCCTTGTGCTGTTGATATTCTAACCTCTACAGGCTCGACTTCAAAGGAATCCAGAAAAGACTATGAATTTGATGCTGACAATCGTGAAAATTCCTACCTCGGCTGCTCATGGTAAGCAATTCATCTCTTGACATCTGTTGCACGATTCCTGTGTACCAATATGAGGTATTAGGAGGCTTCATGAAAGATTGAATATCACTATTGGACGTCAGTGGTTGAAGAACTTCCACTGCCAAGTTCTGACATTATCCTAGTGATTCTATTTCCGACTTTGATTTTATAATTTTGTGTACTACCCTTTTCATTTACTAAGCAGTCACTTAAGTATCAGTATTAAATCTTTACAATAGTTCTAGAGTCGTGAATATCAGGCAGGTTGAGATTTCTGTGGTTGTCCTCATTGAATCTAATATTGTGACTCGTTCTGTTATTCCGATGCAAGGTTTGTGGATGAATAATGGTCCGCTTGATTTCCTGCTTGATGGTGAGCTGCGGTGCTAGTCCAAAAATGTCTCGCGCAAACATTGAAACTAATCAAATGCTGAGCATCTAGCTTCGCTTAAAACAATGACATCAAGTCGTCTGTTCAGTGAAACCGATGGTCATGTTGAAATGAACATGAATGATTGTTTACCATGTCCATCTACGTGAACTCAAAGTAATTTCACAGTTATCATTATTTTATCTTAGAAAATTAGTGTCCACGTTCTTGTGTCTTCAAATTCATAGAGATTGCCAAAATGCCATGTCACAGTTCATACCTTACTTCAAAACGTATTTCGCTGTTCTTGCTTTTTGCTATACAACCGCAGCTAGTATGCTAAGATTCGGAACCGTAGAGCCCTACAGTTTACGAATCAGAACAAACACAGACGCAAGCAGTGACTTAACTCCGCACCAATAAATCACCCTTCTTAAAAGAATACCTATACTCTTCGTCTCTTTGGCCTCTCTGTAAATCACAGCCGTACAATACAAAACACCCTTTCTCTTACACATGCATGCACACGCCGCTCACGCCATGGGACCTGTGGGTTGCCCCCGTCAGGTATGAGGAAGTCATTCACGACGAGAGCGGGCGACACATGACGGACTTTGCAAACCCTCCCAATAGCAGGGAGGGGTTGGGTTGACACCATCATCCACCAGTGCCGTTGTAAACTTATAAAGTGCTGCAACGTCCCTACAAATTGACAAAAGACTAATTCCACTATATGAAGCAATAGTTTGTCACACTTGAAACGTACACGTGAGCTTTGCCTCTATATCAAAGAAATTGTGCCGAATCTTCATTGAAAGATGCTTTCTTCAGCTTGCCAAATGCCTCTGTGCATGTGATGACACTTACAGATCATTCAGAAAAAGGAGCAATATTCTTCAGCCTAAAGGGGTTCACAAACAAGTGAGCAGATGAACAAACTAAATTGCTCGTGCTTTAACTAGAATGCTATATACCATCTCTGGGATGAAGTTGTTGTTTACTCATTGTCTATTCGGTTTAAGATGTTGCTGTAGTCCGACATCATTCAGTTTACACGACATGTAAGCACAATACAGTCATGCGCATACAAAGGGGATGATGTGGCCGTGTGAATCCCTAAGTCACGGAATCCGATAATGAAAACAGCATGTTTATGATGCAACATCAGACTTGTTTCAATTCCTCAGGAAATGTAATTGATTACAATCATTAAAATTTACATCCATATTATCCCTATTTACATTACAATTGCATCCCTTGATTACAATTGCAAATTACTCCGTCGGCTTGCAATTACATTTCAATAACTTTAGGTAATTGCCGGCATTGCATTATTCATTTTCCCACCACTTCTTTTTCTGGTCGGATATGCAAGGCTTATTCATAATTGCTCCCGGAAAACAGACCTCGCTTGTAGCATTGATATTAAGTTGCCGTCTTTTATTCTTCCACCCCCAAGTGTTTTCGGCTTGCATCTCTACTACATTCAAACTGAAGTTGAAGTACCGTTAAATCGAGAATTGTGGTTTATAGGAGATCTTATCAGGCTCACAATTGCATCTCCGCTAATATTTCAATTGATTTAGAGACCTGGACTGTGGCTATTTGAAGAGTTTATGTGCTTCTCATTTTCTGAGGGGAAATTAGCAGTTTTCTGATCTACATGCGATTAGAGTGGGAAAGAATATGTTCACGCCCCACCTTAGATTTTGATAATGAGTTTCGTAGAAAATTCTTTAGAAAAAATTGCAGGTAGATATCCACCCGTTGCTCATTTAACTATTTTAACGCATTATCGACGAGGAGAATAAAGCAATTTAAACTGCGTAGTTAACGAACAGAGTCGACTAAAGTAATTGCAATAAATGCATCTTTGCTACATGACTAAAAATTTAATTGAATACAATAACTAATTACAGTAATTTAATTACGCAATTGTAATCCTAACCACTATTACAACACAAGCCAAGTCAAGTTTTATCTGTTATAAATTATACTTGATGTGAAAATAGCACCACTCGATTCATATTCAGACAAGGGAACTCTGCATGTTGCATTAGCGACATTTGATTCATCACTTAGCGTAGTTGGTAGATAGGCTACTGAGTAGAACTAGGCTTAGAACGTAGCAAACTGACCAATGCACGAGATACAACAACAACAGAAGTCAAGGCAATCACACAACTTCAGCCAGAAATCAGTAGGAAGCATGAATTATTTCTTTACAATCGAACTTCACAGTTCAACAGCCAATCATGCATGCAACATAGTTCTTGATATCATTCACAAAGCCTGCATATGTGCCATCCGAACATCGACCTTTGAAAGCGCTGGAAGACGAAGACCAGTCTCTGAAACCTTGAACTTTTACTTCATTACATCGGCGTGTAAATTGAAAAGAGGAGTTCTGATTTTAATTTTTTCTCACTTTCTGATAAAGATTATCTCCCGTCTGTTGGTCAACTACAACGTAGGCATAACTAGAGCAGATTTTTGAAATTGTTTTTTCAAACATTTTAAAATATAAACAAAGCACATTTATACAGCCACTTTTAATTGATGAATTAGTGATGAAATGCATTTAAAAACATTTCACATCAATATTATTTGATAATAATTTGATATACATGCATAATTCTCGTATTATGGACTCAGACAGTCGAAGTAATAGTCAAATGTTCGCAACGCAACGCTGTTGCCAACCTAAGGGAAATTTCGAATAAGATGAGCATAGCAAGGAAATTGATCAAAGCTCAACAGATGTAACCAGCGCGGGACATTTCTGGTCTGCTCGGACTATGGCTATGTCTGTTGAGATTTGACAAACTGATCAATTGCCCGGTCACTTGTCTGAACACAGCAAGGAAAGTTTGCATTAATGCATATAGTCCGGCAGGCAGAACGAGTTTCTGCAGGAAACGAGGCCGAAAATGAGACTTTCACAGAGTGATGGACACCCTTTGCCTACTACGAATCCGTGCGTCTGCTGAGTTACAGTGAGTTCCTCTTCTTGTCAGACAAAATCAAAGAAAAACACATGTAAATCCAATGGGACGCAGATTGCAATTTTTGGTTAACCCTTATCGGGAAATGTAACCACAAATTGTGGTTGACAGCAGCTTTTTGAAGCACACTGCATTGGGTATTTGTGTTGAATCATGATTGCACCTATATCACGCTAATTAGTGTTCACGGCAATGTATGTGAAGATATGAAATCACAGATATCACTTTCCTTCGCAAAATGAGACGATTTGAAAATCAGAACTTCGATTCTGGACATGTGACAACAAAATGTGGTAGCTGCGTTCGACTTAATTTCTACGTCAAAAATTCATATTTTCATCTCACATTTCAACCACAAAGTGAAGCTGTAAGTGATTTGAAACAGCCAATACAAACTGCTAATTTCTGATCTTTTGATTTTGTTGAGTTATTCATTTGACTTTTATCACCAGAATGTAAATATATTATAGTTAAAATGCATTGATTTATTTCAGAATTGTGCGCTTTGTAGAGCAAATATGGTAATATATATGTTATTCAGCCCTTTCCTATAAATAAATATATTGTTTCTGTATATTTGCATTCATGATTTAGTTTATAAAGACACACAATTGCCATCTCAGTGCTATGTTGTCCACACCAGAGATTCTCAGGTGAATGATCTAATTGTAACTTTTCGAGAGAGGGAAGCCCAAAACGATCGATGTCGTCGATTTCTCTTTATTGGCGAGGCCTTTCAGCCGCTACAGGCAGCCATCTTCAGGCGAA
The DNA here is from genome assembly GCA_907163375.1 of Prostheceraeus crozeri. NCBI lineage: Eukaryota > Metazoa > Platyhelminthes > Polycladida > Euryleptidae > Prostheceraeus > Prostheceraeus crozeri. The sequence goes on from CAJQUW010016226.1 coordinate 12,901, forward strand.
TGTTTACAAGCCATGCACGGAATGAATAATACTCAAGGTCTGACAAACTAAACGTGACAAGCAAAATCTATGCGTACACAAATAACATTCTCTCGTCAAAAGAACGATTAAGACATAATACTAATGAAGAAAAGTAAGTAGTAAAGAAAAAAGTCAAAAAAGGATGAAAGTCAAAAAAAGTTCCAGTGGTCACTAATACTGTGCTTCACGCTGTTGAAAGACTGAACTTTTCGTGTCCAGAGTGCCTCCTTCACAATACGTTTTCGCCACTGCGACTCCTTCTCCAACACTTCCATGGACCCCATGTCAATAAAATGGTCGCTCTCAAAAGAATGTCGAGCAACCTCCGAACGGTCAACGTCCACGGAGCGGATGGCCCGCATGTGTTCCTTTCTTCGCTCATCCACTGTCCTTCCCGTCTCGCCAACGTAACTCCATGAGCAATTCTCCTCTGAACATGAAAGCTTGTATACCACCCCGAACTGCTTCGCAGGACTGGGTCTCTTTCTCACCAGTAAGCTTCCTAACGTCGTTGAAGGTCTCATCCCCACATTGACCCCAACTTCTTTGAGGATGTCTCGGTGGAAGAATGGAAGAATGAGCAGAGTTGAAATGCTTAGACTGTGTCCCACTCATTTTCAGACTCCGCACTTTTTTGGATTGCCTAAGATTCATAAAGATGGTGTTCCTCTCCGTCCCATCGTTTCCATGTCCGGGAGCTTATTTTCTCCAATTTCGAGACTGTTGGCTGATATTATGAAACCTTTTATGTCTCTACATGATTCATTTGTGCTGAATTCAACGGATGCAGTGCAACGTCTGCGATCTTTACATCCGAACAAGGGTTCTTTGGTGTCACTGGACGTCGAGTCACTTTTCACGAATGTCCCTGTTCCTGAGACGCTTGAGGTGTTCCGCGAATTACTAAGTGGTGATGACACTCTTGCTTCGCGAACCAGTTTATCGGTGAATGAGATCATTGAGTTATCAAGGTTGGTCTTAACTTCCTGCTATTTCCAAGGGCACGATGGCTTGTTCATACAAACTTCGGGTGTAGCTATGGGTTCCAGTTTAGGACCTATTGCAGCAAACCTGTTTATGGCTCATTTTGAAAAAATGGTAAACCTACTAGCTCCTACTCAAGGATTTGAAGTCCCAGAGTTTTGGATCAGATATGTGGACGACATATTGATCTGCTGGAAGGAGAATGAATCGAGACTTGACAACTTCGTAAGCTTCCTCAATGGATTAAGACCGAGCATCAAATTTACAGTTGAGCGTGAGCAACAGGGGAGAATTCCTTTCCTGGACATCCTAGTCGAGCGTGGTCAATCGAGGTTTTCGTTCTCAGTTTACCGAAAACCTACGCACACGGGACGCTACATAAACCGTGAGTCATCTCATCCAACCAGTGTGTTCAAGGGCTTGGTGCGGTCGTTGTCCAGCAGAGCTACAAGAATTTGCTCATCCGATGAAGTTCAAACAGAAAAGCAGGCTGTACTTGGTTGTTTGCGGGCCAATGGTTTCAGTGAGTCTGAGGTGCAGCGATGGTGGCGAGCTGGAGAATCAACGTCGACGGCACCGGTTTCCCGAGACGACATTACGTTTCAGGGATCAGTTCCATATGTGCCATGTTTATCTGAGAAAGTCCGAGACATCCTCAAAGAAGTTGGGGTCAATGTGGGGATGAGACCTTCAACGACGTTAGGAAGCTTACTGGTGAGAAAGAGACCCAGTCCTGCGAAGCAGTTCGGGGTGGTATACAAGCTTTCATGTTCAGAGGAGAATTGCTCATGGAGTTACGTTGGCGAGACGGGAAGGACAGTGGATGAGCGAAGAAAGGAACACATGCGGGCCATCCGCTCCGTGGACGTTGACCGTTCGGAGGTTGCTCGACATTCTTTTGAGAGCGACCATTTTATTGACATGGGGTCCATGGAAGTGTTGGAGAAGGAGTCGCAGTGGCGAAAACGTATTGTGAAGGAGGCACTCTGGACACGAAAAGTTCAGTCTTTCAACAGCGTGAAGCACAGTATTAGTGACCACTGGAACTTTTTTTGACTTTCATCCTTTTTTGACTTTTTTCTTTACTACTTACTTTTCTTCATTAGTATTATGTCTTAATCGTTCTTTTGACGAGAGAATGTTATTTGTGTACGCATAGATTTTGCTTGTCACGTTTAGTTTGTCAGACCTTGAGTATTATTCATTCCGTGCATGGCTTGTAAACATTCGCCTGAAGATGGCTGCCTGTAGCGGCTGAAAGGCCTCGCCAATAAAGAGAAATCGACGACATCGATCGTTTTGGGCTTCCCTCTCTCGAAAAGTTACAATGCCTGGCCCTCTCTTCTGTGAAATGATCTAATTGATAAATTGACATGATTTTGGTCATTTCATGATGGAACGACCACGCCGAAGAACATTTATGGAAGCGATAAGCGCTTTGAGAATTTATGATGAAACAAATGCGGGTGATGAAATCGATGAACCGGCATTAGATGTACATGAAGAAGATATCGACGATGACAATGAGGATGTCGAGCAATTTGATGAACCAACTGTGGGTGATATTGAATTATTTTCCGACAATGATGAGGACGATGAGATAGAAGCTGATGATGTTGGTGCAGGAGTCTATGCACAATGATACGACAATGATCTAAGAAGTTCCAGTAGCATACTGTATTCTACGTCACCTATTCCACCAGCTCTTCGACGAAGAAACATTTTGAGAGATCGACCTCGTGTGAAAACATCCGTGTCATCAGAAATCCAATCATTTCGTTTATTCCACACAGAGGACATAACTTCATCAAAGAGAGTTTGGCCATTCCTGAAGTCATTAGATACGAGAATTGCCACTGGCTTTCCAGGAATTATGTCAAGACACCATGTGTCTCTGTGTTATTTGACTGCATTCACCATACATTCGATATTTGTCCTTGTAGAAGAAAGCCGAAATATCGGACCTTGTAAAAATATACACAATTCCTGTCTGTTGAGATTTGACAAACTTATCAATTGCCCGGTCATTTGTCTGAACACAGCAAGGAAAGTTTGCATTAATGCACATAGTCCGGCAGGCAGAACGAGTTTCTGCAGGAAACGAGGCCGAAAATGAAACTTTCACAGAGTGATGGACACCCTTTGCCTACTAAGAATCCGTGCATCTGCTGAGTTCTAGTGAGTTCCTCTTCTTGTCAGACAAAATCAAAGAAAAACACATGTAAATCCAATGGGACACAGATTGCAATTTTTGGTTAAAATGAAATTTTCTATGTTTTTGCTTATCAACTGGACAGTATTAAGTCTAGAGGAATAACTTTTGACACGTCTTCAGGTCATTTTTTATTATGTGCATGTTCTATTATCATGCTTCTGATCGGCACTGTATGTGAGAATGTTGTTGAATGTGGATAAAGTTGCTCAAAATGTTTTATGTTTGCCCACATTAAGAGGCTCGCCAAAAATAAACGTGCTTAGCTTTATAGACAGGGGTGCATGAATATGAAAGGAAATGATTTGAAGACATTCCATGTCAAATTCTCTGATTAAACGAAATGTAATTAGCCCAGAGTCACAATTTTTAAGATTTTTCAGACTCACATGATTAAGGCAGTCTAATTTTCTATTGACTGGCATTGAGGTAGGAGCATTTCACCGTCCATCTCCGCATTCCCAATGAAAATGGCATATAAGTGATTCTTATGATTCACAATTTGGACTCGTAGATATCTCAAGCTTGACATACTTTAGTGTTCTGAGCTGCATGGGCTATGTAGAAAATTATCATAGATTTGAGTTATTTACATATCAAAATCTTGGATTTTTGATGTCATAGATTTTAGGTTCAGTAACAATGCACATATTACATTTCAAATGATCAGTCCAAATCGACGATTCAGGCTGTCATTTGAAAGGTAATATATCAATCATGCCTAGTTTTCGAAAGCATCAATGAGTCATACAGCCGAGGACGCATAGCGGCTGAGGCTGTAAGGATCATTGATGCTTGAAAAAGCTAGGCATCATTACTATTGTAGTGAATGCGTGCTATGATTCATGCACATGTAGAAGTCTGAAAGTTTCTGGCTACATACATAGATAGTGGTTTTTGTCATCAATGTAATAATGCCGCATAGCATTCACTACAATCGCCGTTGTTGTTTTTTTATCGTCAATACATCTTGATTCTTATCAGGCTACTGAGATAAAAAAATACAATTCGATTATTTAGCTATCTTAAGCACACTATTTCATCACAATTTCACTATCATACAAATTTATAAACGCTTATGAATGTCAAGCAGTTGGAAATGCGTTTGTATGGGTATTTAAAATGCGCTTGAGATTCTAAAGTAGCAAACCCACGATTCAGTAAATTTGAAAACTATGAAAATCACGGAATATTAGCATCGTTGCATTATTTCACGCAATCAATTACGATAATCTATTTTGTCGTCATTAAGTGAAATTCATAAATAGGAATATTGGCTGTCTAAATGTTGAAAATAACTATCCAATTATCAAGATGTCTAGTGCAAATGTGTAATGCATAAATAGAATGTATCGCCCAAATCCCATTTTAGCGCAAAATTTATTCAGTTGTGGAATAACTTTTGTAATTGTAGTTTATGATTCGATATGTATATTCAAATTGGAAAAATGATACACCATCTTGAAGCCGATGCGCTCAACATTACTATGCTATCAACACCACATTAAATATCCTTCAATATTGCGCTTAAATATTCATCCCTAGGGAATTTGCCAGATTTTGGACATAGCGCTAGGGTAGTGGTAGGCTAGCACTAGGATAGTTACTATCTTTATTAATACGAAATCCTAGCGCTAGGTCTCAGACATAGTGCTAGCCTAGCGCTACCCTTTTGCTACCTTTATTAATACGGAAGTTGCTGCTAGGCTAGCACTAGGGTAGAGCTAGGGTAGTGCTGGGCTAGTGCTATCTTTATTAATACGACCCGATGCCAAATACACTGCCATACTGCTACATGCGATACGGTATATATGAAATCACAGATAAAGAAGGAACATCGGCAGAATTTAGAAATGTAATAGAGCGCTAGCCCGCGCATTTTCGGAGGATGATTTCCAGACACATTGATAATCCCAATTTACCCTAATTCACCCAAAAATTGGGCTTGATTAAACCTAAGGGAAGAAAAAAGTTGGATAAAAGAATAGCTGGGGCTGTATTCGGAAATCAGAGAGGCGAGGCTATGACAGAGAGTCCATCGACAGAAAGGGAGGCGAAAAATCCATGAATCAGTCAGAGGACACTCCTATTTCATAGCATGAAACACTGAAGAGAACATGTATAAGAGAACTATACAGGGGCGACTGCACGTAATGAAGTTCGAAAGGCGTTGCGAGTAGATTCGAAAATGTGGCTGCAGGAGAAATACCGACTGATAGAGCAGAAGACATGCCAAGCATAGCTGTTGATCAGAGATATCAATAGAAAATGTGAACCGAAACAACGATTTGTTAAAAATCGCGATAGACACATGTTTCAGACATCCGAAGAGACTAAGGAGAGATGAACTGAGTACTGCTGAGACTGCATGCGTAGACGGATGACTATGACACCACAGTAGTGACGGAACTTGAAGACATGGCACTCCAAGATAACGACAGAAATGACGAAACACTCGGGTGTGACCAAGAAACCATAACCATACAAGGCTGCCGGTACAGATGGCAACACAGATGGTTACATGCAGGTGGAGTACAATTGGCAGAAGAGCTGTTCATTATATGCGGTCAAGCATAGTCTGAAGAGAAAGTTCCTGATGAATGGAACAAGTCGGTGATAGCGATGCTGCCAAATAAAGGAGATCTAAGCATCTGCAGCAACTAACACACCTTATCTCTGATAAACTACATGTGCAAAGTGTTCTTACTGATCATCCTAGCGCGTTTAAAAACTTCTGTCGAGCAATTCCTGGTAGAAGAAAAAACAGGAAAAAACGTGCACGCTAGAAGCGCATGCAAGACAGTGAGTGCATAGACGTGAACGCTGAGAAAGACGGATAAGTATGATGCCTTTGAGTTGCGGTGCTTCCGAAGGATGTTAGGTGTTAGATGGTTTCACCGGACCACCAATTATGAAGTCCTGATGAGAGTAAAGCCAAAAGTCACGGCTTGTGTAAATGATTAAGAAGCGCAAAATGAGTCTCTTCGGCCACATCTGCCGCATGAAAGATCATTGGCCAGTGAAGACCGTGCTGTTTGGTATCACGAATGGCAGCAGCCGTAGAGGCAGACGCAAGATGTTCAAAATTGACAGAAGGACAGAGTAGGCTTATAAGAATGATAGACACTATGAAGAATACTGACTTCTATGATTCTCAATATGGTCAATGAGAGTCATCTGGTATTGCAATGTGCGACAAAAAACTTTTCTTTATTTGAATTTGTCATAAACGTTCTTGGCAATTATGATGTATGAAACTCAGTGGTTACCTCATTGCAGTTGGCATTTAAACGCCTTGAGCACATTTTTCACATTTTTTCTATAATCAGAAAAATAGAATTTTCTTTTTCAGACGATTTCATTCAAATAGAAGATAAGGCCTACCCTTTGTACAACCTCAGTGCTACACGGAACATCACTCTAGAGCACTAGAAAATGCATGTAGAGTCTGCTACTTGCAGCTATAATCAATTATTATCGACTAGGTGGATAGCTCAGTTGGTTAAGGACCGCGCATCGGTGCGAAGTGCAGAGGGTCCAGTGTTCGAGTCTGTCCGCCTCGGGAGGTACCACACCTCTCACTAGAGGTTGATAGCCCTAACCTGGTGAGAGTTGCGAGTGTGTGAAGGCCGCCTCACCCCTAGCTTGCTAGAGTGGCTTCGCGCATTGGGTGTGACAGGGATGAATAAATAAAAATCCTTGCTCAACTGTTTAACTGTAATTTGTAACATTAAATTACGAAAATCACTTGAGTTGGAATATCGCAACTTTTAGTTCACAAGAAACTGATTATTTTGGTAAGTCAATTTCATTAATAACCAACTATATACCCTAACTAAGTCTGCAGCTAAACAGCTAGTAGAGGAACTGGATAAATGCTTAGTAATTGACACTATTTAAAATCATCTGAAGAAAAGTTATGATCCAATCAAGGTCTTCTTGGAATTACGAAAAGTAAACATGGACAAGTTAAAGGCAACCCTGTGGTCAAAACAACAGTACGATCATGATGTCTCGGTATTTTGCACAACACAACTTGAAAACATACTTAAATCATAACTAGCAGTTCATCCACTGCTCTGTCATGATCTTCGAGAGAAAATTAGATATCGAAAACTATGAAAAAGAATAGACGCCACAGTCGCTCATTTAACTGCTTCTCCCAATCAAAAAGATTTATCACACTGCTAAGCGTCTTACGTCATTGACCAGATGAATTCCTTAATCATTGTGTTTATTGTCTGCCCCATTATATCATCTTTATTAAATATATGACTCTGCTTACTAAAATGTTTTCCCAATTTCGTCTACATCGAGTTTTAGCCTCTATGATTCTTCCATTTTTGTCGATGTATTTAAGTTTCGCTGACATCGTATGCCTCTGGTATGTATTTGGTACGTGCAGCCCTAAGTCACATAGCAAAAAATTGTATGTATTACATACTACTGTCAAATAACTTTTTTCAGTAATGCCAGTTGCGAATATTTTTTGTTTGATAGAGTGATATTTTACTAAATTAGATGTATTGTGAAATTTTTGATTGACGACTAGATTGTCGTCGTTGCTACTTGTCTAGCAACATTAACAGGACGTTTACTTAGCTTTACTTTATGAGTTAAGGTGATATACATCAGTTCATTCAAACGATATCTTTCGTGCAATCATGTTGACTTATATATCTCAAACATAACTATTTTTGCATTAATGAATTATAATGTGTTTATATTTCGGATTGATAATATGCTTTACTTCAAAATTACATAATGCATAATTGTTGATGGTTGAATACTTATTGATTATTCATGAAATGCCTTAGACTTACGTGTATTGAAATCGAATTCAGTATTGAAAGTATGACTCTTGAATGTCATTATCTCACTACTTACAGAACAGTAGTAACATTAGTGTGATCTTTATTGACAAAAGGCCTTAAATCAACATACTTTTGACATGATTTATGCTTTCTTTCAACATTGTGCTGGTATGACTTTAGTATGTAAAGCATACCACATTTGAAATTTCATACGAAAATCATACAACTATATACCAAGAGAATACAGACAAATACCAAAAAATATGTTGGTATGCATCCGTCGTATGTGATTGGTATTGAGCGATTTACAGTGTATTTGCTACGAATTCGTGATTCGATTATATGGAGCAAAGAATCTGAATAATCAGGCAAAGTGTGCAGTTGCTACCTCAGCAGGCATTTCATCCTTCCTGTCTCATCTCCAATTCTAGTTGGAAAAATTGAATAATAACTAACTATTAAAGTTCAAAGTTGAATCATCAACATCGGGAGTTTGGAGCTCATATTCACATAATTGACTGGATAGTCTCCAGTTTGCATTATTCCAAATTCCGGGGAAAAAGGAAATCTCCGTGTGATAAGAGTTTACTGCCAATAGTAAATCGCGAAGAACCCGGTGTCCTGCGTCTTCTGAGGTCGATGTAGTACAGCGATATAAAGCTCATATTCACATCAAAATTCCACTTTCCCTGAACTGATGGCCTTCTGACTCTTGAATATGTTGAATCATCAAATTCTGGTGCGGATACAGCAGATTGCACTCACCGGGCCCATTGTTGAGACTGTCATGGAAACTGGTGAATCTAATTGCGACTAAATTCTGCAAATAAAAACAAATTAATTTGAGATGCACCACAGTGTGCACGTTAGTACATGTGCATCACGGTTCTGTCTCATTTTCAAAAAAATGAAAATTTGGACATGTAGAGAACACCCGGAGTTGCAAAGTGGAACCCAAAGAAGCAGCAATCTAAATAATTCAACCAAGCTCCAAACAAGCAGCAACCCTGCCTAAAGTGCTCATTAGCGTTGACTCCGACGTCTCAGGGACACATTTCCAGTGAAAAGACTGTCAACCAGTCACAGGGAGTAGCAACAAGAACCAACACTGCTATCAAGCAATCGGAACAAATCATCGTTACTTCAGACAAAGCCACCGCGCTCGGACTTTTTTGTATCACTATCACCAACACTGCCACGAAGAGAATTTTACTCTTTCTCCTGTGCTCGAATTGATAAAAATCGAAATTGCTATCCCTTTTTCCCGGTACTTTCACAATTTCAGTAATCTTTCGATAACATAAGCTCAATAACTTAATTAAATTAATTGAAATTGTCATGGTTTTGCCATCACATTGTTTCAAGCTCACGTGGTTTCAATGGCTTTACTTGATTCAATTCGAAGATGCAATGATAGAAGAACAGCGGAACAATTCAAAGATATTGACATTCTCAAGCAAATATTTGTTAGGTCACTTGGTTCATTCATCACAAATCAATGTTCGATCTTTTCAACACAATCGATTCTAGTATTTCTAGCTAGCACAATGGATTCACAGATTGATTTCGGTGGGGATTTGAGTAGCCTTTGAAATGTTAATTCGCTGCCGTCACAGGATGACGTACTGACCCCAGATGTAAATCTAATGCTTTTCACAGTCCCTACAAAGGTCTTTGTAAACATTTGAGGAACTTGATTGGCTGGCCTTAATGCATTCGTATGACGAAAATATCGAATTTGGCTGGGGAAGACATTTCTACACCATATATGTACGTTGAATATATTATTAATGCGCAGTACTTAGCTGTCGAAGTTACTTGCTTTTGGACTGCAATCGATCGCGCAGATTGGCCGAAGAACATTTAGATGTAAGAGCTTGTGCACAGGGATAGCACTTTCTCTTCAATTTCTCTTGCTTGTGCTCATAATACAAAGAACACAATTTTTTCAGCATGTCATGCTGATTAGTTTTAAAAACGCCTAATTCAATAATACAAGAGATGAATCTAAATGATCGGAACATCTGTTTCAGGTGTTCCCGTCTACACAAATGTTCATGTGGAAAATGCTTTGGGATTGCAAGCCGAAAACTCGAGCGTCGTCGTTGTAACGGATCTCTCTGCTCCTAATGTCAAGGAGATTATCTGCGACAACGTTATTCAGGTGAGGCTAAGTATGTCCATATATATATATTGAAAATTTGATATTTGACAGCATATTAAAAACTGTGGAGATTGATAAAAATATATTCTCATAAATGTTAATTTTGAATTAAGAACTTAAATTACCAGTCGCTTCAAATTTGAATCGAGTCCTCATCTTAGTCCGACAAAAGTCATGGTATGAGCCTATGTCCGATGTCAATGAAAACATTTAAATGAACCAAATTTGCTCAACTAACCACAAACGGGAGTCCTTCCATGCTGCTATTTGTCACGCTTGCGGCGGGCACAACCAGCACATTGCATCATTTTGTGATGACGCTGGCACTAAATGCTCCAAAAGCAACAGCGCAATGGATGGGCTTAGTAGATCTACTATTTCCTTAGCACTGCTTCGTAAAGAGTATACCGCTAGTGATGCACAAGTTCTTTTTAAACCCCTACTTATAAGATTATTGAATAATTGAAAAACTGAAGCTTACTGACAATGCCAAATGTATTATACTTAAGTATGTCACCAAAATTACATGATCGGAAGTCGTTCAAGCAAAGAACTTCTAAGTCTCACTCGAAGATTCTTCAGATGTGATTTGAATTCGGCTGTGCACCTCTGAGTGGCGTCACTTGCAAAGTTCTGTACATTCCCCTTTTAAAATACCCTTTCATGGCCTTTCAGTATCCCGGAAGAAGTCTGACTTGCAACATCACTGAGTTACAAGATCTTGAAAGTCCAATCTTTGAAACTCGGATCTCTATATTAGAAGGTACAGGTCCCACTGGGAAGTCGGTTGCTACCATTCGGCAACAAGGTCCACTCTCCACACACGCTTTCTTCCTGACTGGTGAGATTTCGAAGGAAATTGCTCACTGTGCTTCAGATCTGTTCCAATATCATCTTATTTTCCTGCAAATGATTTGCTCAGACTTGGTGCCAGTTTTATAGCAAGAGTGGACGTGAAGAATGCGGCTGGCCTCACCACATCCAAGCTATCAACTGTAATTGCTCGTGACTTAACCCCTCCTTCCAGTGGAAAAGTGATCGATTTGGGAGACGTCATCAGAATTCAGCAAGGAATCAAAGTTTCATCTCCATCAAGTGAGATTTTGAGGAAGAGTTGTATGCAGACATTTTTTAAATTGTAACTTTAAATATTTTTTAATTTAAACATGTCGGAACTTTGTTACTGATTTTTAATTTCTATGTATGCTTTAAAAGGTTGATATCAGAGCGCATGAGCATTACTTTGCAGTTCCTCCGTTCAATACATTGCAGTTTGTGAACTTTTATGCTGCAAAGTATATTTACATCAGGATTTAAGTTTCTCTGTATTATTTTGATTACGTAGAATAACCTTGTCAAGTGCCTAGATCTATCATTTGAAACATAGGAGCATTACAATATGCTAAATTGAATCATATCAACCGAACGCTGAATCAAAAATATCAAATTAGTAAACGATTTATCATTAACTTAATTATCAACTTAAGCGGCATTTCGATCAAATTGACTTCATCGATCGTCGCATATTTTGCTATTGTTATTTCCTTTATTACATATCCGCGGTTATATTCATTTTTAAATCGCTTTTTGGTTAACTCACAGAATGTATGTAACAAAAACTGGACGCCACGTTACAATTCTGATAAAAAAAATCAAAATGTCTTCTTTTGCAATGTTAAGTTGCCTATGTCTATTCCTAGTCCATAGATAGAAATATTATGCATTTCGAAGTATGGCTAAAGACTTCTTAATGTTATGGACGGCCGCCAAATAGGACGCCAAGATATCTAACATCTTCCAGGTCACAGATGTGGCATTGTTTCTATGGTATCGTTAATTTCTATGTTCCAGATGGAGATGCATGTATAGAAATAAATTAAAAAAGTCCTTCACTCGATTTAAAGTCCTTTTCAGTACTCTGAGCGATATTGCTGCACTCTCTCGACAACGTGATCGCTCCTCGCACTGAAAAGTTGACTTTTCAACCTTCGTGAAAAAAATTAAGTCTAGAATTACAAAATCTTTGCATTGCCAACATCTATGTCTCCGCTGGTTATCCCAGGACTCTTCATAATTTCAGGAACGCTTGTGGATGAAGCTTGTCAGGTCTCTCCAACATCAATGTCGGTTGCTTGGAATTCTTTCTCATCGCCACAATCTCCCATCACCAAGTAAGAGTTTCTTAGCATGTAAATGTGATAGAAATTGATCAGCGGGCTTGGCTTCAGGTATGAAATTGCGATGGGATCTTACCAAGGTGCGACTGACATGAAAGGTTGGACATCTGTTGGACCGTCAGTCTACAGAATGACAGTGAAGAATGTAAACGTTTGGACAGCAAACAAGGTAAGAGCTTTACCCAAATGTCATTGAACTCGTGCAATATTGGGGAACGGAGACAATCAGGACAATAGAATACAGGATCATAAAAAATCCAACTTTCCACTTTGTTTTCGTTAGTAGAACTAGAATAGACAATATCGGCTTGTTGCTGGTCATTTCAGTCTTTCATTGAGCACCGATCTATCTAAGTCAATGTTGGTAGAACTTCAGAAAAATCAAATAACTGAAACATACATTCAGGATTCTTGCTGTTCGGTGGTTCATTGATTGAGAATTGATGACAGTCGTGGATCTTCACGAACTACACCATAGAAATAGATTGTTTATCTGAAGTTGGCTAGAATGGAAATTGACTCAAGGTCGCGGCACATCTGCAGGAACTAAGTTGGGGCATGAAGAACCAATTAAAAGCTTCGATTTTCACATGTGACTGATTCTAACCCAATCATACAGACGTTGGCAGGTGCTTCACAGAATTAGATTGTTTAATCGTGTCACTTTGTGCAATCTGATTCAAACAGATGGCACATGCAGGAACTTAATAAGTGGGCAAAAAGAAATTTTTAATACCTTGCAGAGATAGGAAAAATAGTCGTGCGTCGCTTGCGGATTGCTCTGAATTCCTTCAAAATGCTCCGATCACCTCGATTCCTTTAGATTCGAAGAATTCAGATCTTTGCGCAAAAGTTTTCTCGATAATGTTGGGCCCTCCGATCATTTTAAAAAAAGTTAGCAGGCGCACGAAAAAACGTTCACAAGCTTCTCTGTAGAACTTGACATCGTCTGTGTCTCTTTGCGATAATATCAGCGAAATTTATTCGCATTGACTTGGGCTTAGTAGTTTACTTACGTATATGGCTTTCACCAATCATACATGTACATTGTACATGCACAATTGCAGACCAGAAAAGTGCTATGATGATATCTCAATTGGTTTGTTATAATATTAAGCCAATTTTGTAGCGGTTGATGTTTCAATCTGAATAGTCTTAAAAACATGGTCTGAATCGGCAGCCAATTTTGACTAATCAGTCATTGATGTCGAGGAAACTGCTCGTGATTCGGCCTAAATGATCTTTCAAGTGAATTTGATTAGAAAAAACATAATATTTTGCTTGCTGCTCTCATAAAGTCTTTTCATCGGCAGACATTGGCCGCTGTTCGAGCGATCACCGCCTCAGGTGCAGCGTCAGTCGGCTATTCTAATGGTGTGTCCGTCAGTTACTTAACAGTTGGTGCACAAAGCCCAGAGCTCGGTGTATTTGACGGAAGCGGAAAATATTCCAGATATCAAAGGGATCCTATGATTTTCACATCTCATTGGGATTTCTCACAGGAGCCATGTCCGATGACCCGATGTGAATGGGCCATCCACCGTGCTGACGGATTAATTATGAGAAACTTCACAGAAGTGGAAGCTGGTAGGTCTTCTTGCGATATGCTTTGTAATATCAATCAACAGGACAACAATTCTCTTCTACATTTGCAGGACAGAGTGAAGGTGTTTATTTTGGATTAAATGCTAAAGATGGAGACACTTTCTTCTATATTCGTGTCACCAATGCTTTGAATTTGACTTACATTTTCCGTTCACCTGGAATTACCATCAAGATGCAGCCTCTTCTTCCTGGACTGGTGTTTGACGGACTAATCACTGATCACGATCGCACTGTCCAGCTGTCCATCACTTCGTTATCAGCGAACTGGAAAGACTTCCGAATTCCGCATTCAGATATCTCCTTTTCAGGAAACATCGACCAGAACTGGAAGCCGAAGATTGAATCTTTTGAAGTTGCATTCGGCACCGATCCACATCGTCTTCTTGATGATGTTGTTACATTCACGAATGTCGGTCTCAACACATCAGCGTCGTTCTCTAAGCTGAAGCTGAATCCTGGGACGACTTATTATGCCACAGTTCGTGCGCACAGTCGGTGGTTCTCACAGACACAGGCCACAAGCAGTGGAATGCAAGTTGGAGTGGATACAATGATTGAGGGTGAGTTATTCTGCGGAATAGAGGATTTACCAAGGAGATTAATGGAATAAAGGAAGACCAAGTTGATTCCATTTCCTTCTCTTCCAGAAAAACCAATCACAAATCCTTCTTACATCAGCAAATCAGACGTGCTAGAGGTCAGCTTGGAGGCGTTCAAGTCGAATATTGGAGTGAAAATGTATTTTGTAGGAATTCACAAGACGAAGACTGAAACTGCGCCCATCTGTTCATCATTGGTAAGTATCTGAATTTCAGCTCATCGATTCACTCTCGGCCGTCTTGATTGCGCTCTCATGGAGCTCGCGAATGTCTTTATTATGTTATATATTAAAGAGAGAGTCTTTTAGAAAGTCTTTATATGTTATATATTTAAACCAATAGACCATTATGAAACTATTTATAGACTGCTCTGGAACGCACATACCTTCAGATGAACATTCGTCACGCACTGGGGGCGTGGAACCATAGAAATCACATTTTTCATTTTGTTTAAGTTAATGGGACTACAGAGAAGAAATTACCTTTCAAATGACTGCCTAAATTAGCCTGCCACGTAGCACCTGACGATATTGGCTGATCTTTTTAATGCATCAATGCTTAGCCTAAAATCTATGACATTAAACATCTAGGATTTCACTATCTCCGAAACATTCAAATCTATGATGACTTTTAAAATAAAAAACTTGAAAACTTAATAAACTTTGAAATAAAATAGCTTTCTTTACATTCCCACTGAGATCTAGTGGCATCATTAGAAGATTGATAAAAAGGCGCAGCTACAAATTTGATTTGCATGTTGCTACAGCAGGCGGCTATATGTTTGCTTACGTGGTGCAAAGCGAGCCTGGGATTGTCAATTTGTTAGCGATGGACGGTCAATCTATTCCGTGAGATATCACTAGTTTGACATACAGAAATCAAGAGGTATAAAATATTGCTATAATGCATGATATTGTAAGGCTTTCTATGTCCACGAAGAAGGTAATTATTTTCCTGATTGGAAATTATTAATCTGGTGCAGATTTCTATGGAAAAAGTCATGCATTACAACAGATAATGCATAGATATCTTCGGTCATTATTTGTCATAATAACCTCAAACTTATGTATTATTTATTGCAAAATTACAATTGAAGTTTTTTCTATTTGGAAGACAAAATCACCAATTTTTATCGCTGTGCCAGTAATGAGATGGTCACCACATTTGCATCTGACATCACTGCATTTAGTGACCCCGTCATGATCGTATTGTCATTCCTGCGAACAATAAAAATAGGTAAATCATGTACACATGTACATAGATTTCTGCAAATGAAATCTCAAAATAATTAGCTTATAATATGGAGAGGAGGATGGAATTTCTTTATGAAAGCCTTCTCTTTATGCTCCTTATCCAATTTCGTTGTACCAATGAGCATTTTATAAAAGGCAGTTACAGAAAAATTCAGAGACATCTCAGCAGCACAATTTCTAATATGGTTGCTCACAGGGAGGAACGAATATTTTTGATCACGAATTTGTTGCCTGTGGGCAGTAATTCTATGACGGAGCGTTTCACCTGACTGACCTATGTAAAAGAGATCGCAGCCCTTACAAGTGAGCTCATAAATGAAAGTTCATAAATCACAGCTAATATTATGTTTGATAGAAAAGTGAATATCTCGTTCACATTAAAAAAAGTTGTGTTTCGTACTTCAACATAAGTGCAACGCCAACAACATCTTGGTTGGCCGCATTTTGTGACACCTCTTATGATCATTCTATTATTCCTACGCAAGATTGATAAAAGAGACTTCGTTTGTCGCAAAGAGCTTTGGCATTTTCTGTTTTAAATTTATTCAACGACTTCAAAGTGTTCACTAGTGGATAAATAAGTTCATGATGGACTTTAGGATTATTGGGATTGAAAATGTACAAACGGGATAACTTTTTCCTTACTACTCCTAATTTTCTTAATACTCCTAACTTCGCAACCACTGGCGTAACCAGGATTTTCAGATGGGGAGGTTGTCTCGTGAATTTGCGGGACTTTCATCTTTCCTTCAGCTGGATGTCGATTTCTCGTGTTTTGATTTGTTATCTGGTGAGTATCGAAAATTCATACGTACAGTACAAGTGAATAGAGCTGAATTAATGAGAGTATAACTACCAACTGATCTAATGTTTACCGAGTAGAACAAGAAACTTATTAATGAGGCTAATAAGAAGGTAATGCCGTATTATAACTAGTTACTTGTACAGTACGTGTATCTCTCTGTGGCAATATATGGCGCTGCCATGTTTAGAAGATATTCAATACAAAGGCATACAGCCTTGTAAGTGCTGTCGCATGGCTGGTACTCGTATGGCTAAACAACTGGAATGGCTGAATATAAATTGAGTGATCAACAGTGATTAGGCTACAACTCTTCTGTCCATGAATGATTCAGCAAAACAAGCAGCGGGTGGGAATCGACCATAGGTCCAGTGGCGCTCGCTGATCAGTGACTTAGTGCACTCGACTACCCACTCATCGCTAAGGTAGATGTAGTTTTTGGGATCTTGTCCTTTTGGCTTTCTACTTCATCAAATATCAGTAATGTCTATCTTCTCTAAAAAATTAGATCAGAATGAATTTTAATGTCATCATGCTATGATTACTGATGTATGTATACAAATTGTGTGCAGTGTGCAGTGTGCTTCACGTTTGCAGGTAATGGCAAGTCCGTCGTCGGGGAACCTGCCCAGTACTCGAAGTGCAAGAATTGTTTGTCCTATACTACTGTAGGTGCGCAAACACGCTTAGATGATCTCCGGCTACCGACAAAGGGTGATGTTCTCTTACATTATCAATGCGTTCGCTTTGACCTCAGAAAAGATGAAGGCTCGAAAAAGGAACCGCAGGTCCAGGATATTCTACCAATTTGTTGTTTGGATATCAAGAAGATATGGAATTGTGCTACCATTCCAGTTATTACAGACGAAAGGAGTCACAGAGATCCCATGTCATCCTCAGAGTCACACTCCTCCCATGTTATCCATGGTGCCTGACGTCACGATCCGTGAACTCGCGAAGGAGAGCTCTCCAGAGGATCTCGCAGAACACATGCAATACCCTTGCCACTCACAGTCTGTTGAGCGTGGAGTCAAAATGACGACAGAGTCGGCTGCTTCGGTATGTGGAGGTGATCGTCGAAATGCGGTGATACAAACAAAAATTTTGTCTCGAAAAAAGATGGACAGGTTCAATACGAAGAAAGAGTTTAGACAGTAGCCAATTGAGGCAGTGTTTTGGATTTTTCTGAACTGTACATAGTAGAAAATTGTCTCTAGTCTACGTGAAGTCAGACCTACTGATTTCACGAGCATTGTCAGATATGCATTGTTGCGAGAAATTGTACATGTATTCAAAAGTTTTGACATATTGGTACTATTGCAAAACAGATTATACTTGCTTTTTTTACAATGGGCTTGGAAATGATATTTTATGAATACTGAAAATGCAAATGAGTATACAGGTACTTGTATGTTAGAAAATCGGTAATAGGCTAGTCCTTGTGCTGCACCATGGTTATCTTCCAAGACAAGATAGATCCACATGCAATTTCTTATCTTACACAAGGCAGCTCAATTAATCAAAATATAATTCATTTATTCCTTTTAGATATCGATTTCTTGTCTAACTTTGACATCGTTGTTGAACCAGAAGAAAATGTCCAAATCGTCCCAAATTTTACCATCTTGTTTCTTCAGACCGTGGGTATGTTTTCAAACGCCAGGCTACATCATATTTTGACCGTAAGCAAAATCATTTCTAAAATGTTGCAATTTTTTTGTTTTTTTGTAATTTTTGGGACTTTTTAATCTTAATGTGGGACCTGAAGAACTTGTTCAAATCGTCTCAAATTTTAGTATGTTGTTGCTTCAGACCCAATGAGTGTTTTCAAACCCCAAGCTACGTCGCATTTACATCTTATATATCACTAGATCTAAAAAAATGCAAAATTTTTGATTTTTTTGTCAATTTTGGAATTTTTTGACCTCAGTGTGGGACCTGAAGACCTTCTTCAAATCGTCTCAAATTTGAATATGTTGTTCATATAACCCAACAGAATCATTCTATACCCCAAGCTACTTTGAATTTTGAATTTAAAAAAAATCGAAAAAAATCGATTTTTGGGCCTACCTAATCATTTTCAAGCTCAGTGTGGGACCTCTAAACATCAACCAAAATCGATAAAATTTGGTGCGGCATCCTAAATTACCCGTTCACGTAGATTGAGATTCCAAATTCGAAAAATTCTTCAAATTCGAAAAATAGTTTTTTTCGCTCCACCCTAATACTAGCATACATGTAGAGTAATGATATCCTTGCAAAAGTTCATTCATCGTCCATTGAAAACGTTCATCTAAAAGTTGATAAGGGTTGATCAAAACAATTCTCTGCATAAAGTCTGATGCACCGCCGATTGATCAGTTAATCAGTTAAAATCTTTTGCCGCAAGATATCAACTGTCAATTTACTAAAGTAATATTTTTATTTTTTCCATTGTTTGAGCTTTTAAAGGTCGACTACACTGCTTTGATAGGCTTCATTGTGTTCTTCACGCAACACCCGCATCATTAGTTGCATCATGGTGCACTATTTACAAACTTATTGGTTAACAACAATTCAAAGCTGTACAAAGTCGCCGTTATGAGATTCAAATTCACAACTCACTTTAATTCACGATTACAAGAGTGCTAAGAGTGACGACTTCTGCAGGCGATGTCGATTATTGAACCATACATCGTGTATGGACGAAAGATCATCCGATATTATGTCTTCATCGAGATACTTTTCTTTCTCAGCTATTTGTTCCCGAAACTCACCGTGTGGCTGTATGATGCCATTCTCGGAGAAACAGAGGCAAAAACTGACGAAGACAAAATACGACTGGTGAAATCGGTTCGAAGAGGACGCAGAACGATTCTGAGGAATTACAAGGGAGTTTTTGACGAAGTGCTTGTTGGGAAGCCAGCACCGAATCCTTCGGTATATTCAATGGAAAATGACTCTTTCATTCCTTTACTATCTTTGGGGAATAATGGAAGACCGTTCGTCCTGTTCTTCGGCTCCTGCAGCTGACCACCGTTCATGGACCAACTGGTCACTTCTGAAAGACTGATTGAACGATACAAAAACAAAGCAGATTTCACTTTTATTTATATCGCAGAGGCGCATCCAATAGGCGATTGGTTTGACATCAGTACACTTATACAGATCGAGTATCACAAAACTCTTGAAGAAAGAATTGCAGCTGCGCAAATTCTTCGGAAGAAGATCAACAATTGTCCACTCGTTGTTGACTGCATGACAGACGAGGCGCGATCATCATACAGCAGTCATCCAGATAGGATCTATGTTTTATTTAACAACAAGGTGGTGTTTCAAGGCGGCCTAGGACCAAGTGGTTTTAATGTAAATGACTGTGAGAAGTTTTTGGAGGAGCTCCTGTACAAATAACTTTGATGTGGCGGGAATAGAACGTGCCCGGATGTTGCGTAATCAGACATCGAAATTCACATAAGTTCACCGCTTCGCAGTTGGTCAAATATGTGATCATTTGAACAGTAAACCTTTCCATAAAAATATAGAACTCAATCTTGCTAACTCAATGCAATTCCTCCCATCACTCAAGGCATAATTGCGCAATTCTAGCATCCCCGCCTATCAATAGTGATTGAAAACGACAGCTAGATTCATAGGAAAAATGACGATGCAATAATTCGAAAAAAGTCCGGAAATAAATGAATTTCAAGAGAGTTCTTCGAATCTGAACAGGCATCTAAAAAACCTTCACCCAATTATGACGTTCATTATTGGTTGTTTTAAAATCCTCGACCATGAATGAAATTTAGAGAAATCATAATGACTTGGGATTAGCATCTTTCGTGCATGTGTAGTTATCGCCTTTTCCAAAAAGCTTTAGATCTATAATTTACAATATTCTGTAGCTTCCTGTGATTAGAGTTTCTTCGGGTCAATTGTTAGTTTCTTTTGGAATAGAGTTTGGACCACAATTTTGCTTTCTGGGACCACTTATTCAGAAGTTTATTCTTCTGACATGTGCGCCCTTCATTTCAAGACAAAACTGCTAGTGATATTTCAATGTTTACATTTTCTGGACTATTTCATGTACAAAGCAATTCTCCTTTGGAAATTATGAAAACAGTATCCGAAAGTCTGATGGATCCCGTTGGAAGTAGCCGAGGTAGAATGCTCCTGTAATTGGAAATCAGTTGTTAATTTTCGTGTGAAGCAGCATGTCTGAAGATTTTCAATAAAAATGAGTGATTTATCAGATAAATCAATTTTTTAAGAGCATCAGCAATATATAATTCTTTCAACACCATGAGGGTGATTAGAATGCTTTTAATAATTAACTTAGCACATCTATTATCAACTTCAAGATTGCAGAGTGCATAGAATAGAGAGATATCCTCAGACTTGAACAATTGAAGCGCCCGGCGAACTGCACTCTGAAATCTTTACAATTATCAGCCTCACGGCAAGGCCAGGATAAATGAACGCATGGCAGATGTAGTGCAGTCCTTCAGCTTGTACAGCCATTCTAGATATCTTAAGCTAGCTTGGGCCATTCAGAGCAGTACTGACTCGCACTTGTAGCGCGGAACGCAGCGTCTACGGCTGCCAAGGAATTTTCGTGCTTCAATTTGTTCAAATCTGAGGACATCTTTCTGTCTATTCTCAGGTTATGTTAAGTTGTACAAATGCCAAATAAGAAATGTGACTGTACCTTTTAACAGTGATAAAGCTTTAGAAACTAGATTTAGCTTCTTGGCTATCCTTATACGTACACACGTCTAGCAACATTTTTTTAAAATTGCAGTTTCTCACATATTCGAGCGGAAACATTATTCAATGTCAATTTATACGATCTGAAATTATATGCACCACATAGCATGCTACATAACTGTGACACGAAACCCAACGTCGAATGAAATGACACGTGCATTTCACATGAATAATATTCACTTGACTATGGCGACACAGGGTATTTTAATCTGCTCACAAGTCAGCATCAGACAATCTTATTGTAACTTACTTGAATCATCGCAGCGAGATGTCGCCCAACTCAGTTGTCCTAGCACCACATAGTGAAGATGTTATTTTATTTTCATTACTTTCCTTTCTTCTGCGCAGATTGTTGGTCCTGACGATACTGAATTCTTGCGGTCATTTTACGACACGTACCCAAGATCCTTTGTTGATCAATCACTGCATTTCAATTTCACTGAATTGCCGCTTGACCACAACACGAATTACACAATTGACGTCATTGGGGTCAACAGAGGTGGGAAATGCGCACGGGCTCAATCCTCCTTCCTCGCGGACTTCCCTCCGCCTCAAACAGGACCGGTCACTTTGACGGACAAGAGAAGCTACAAGGTAATTCATTGATGAGAATGCATGACTTCGACGTGTTGTCATTGTTGATGAGAATCATGACTTCGACATGTGGTGATTGCTTTTGAGAATTAGTGACTTCGACGACATGCTGTCATTGTTGATGAGAATGCATGACTTCGACGACATGCTGTCATTGTTGATGAGAATTCATGACTTCGACGACATGCTGTCATTGTTGATGAGAATGCATGACTTCGACGACATGCTGTCATTATTGATGAGAATTCATGACTTCGACGACATGCTGTCATTGTTGATGAGAATTCATGACTTCGACGACATGCTGTCATTGTTGATGAGAATTCATGACTTCGACGACATGCTGTCATTGTTGATGAGAATGCATGACTTCGACGTGTTGTCATTGTTGATGAGAATGCATGACTTCGACGACATGCTGTCACTGTTGATGAGAATTCATGACTTCGACGTGTTGTCATTGTTGATGAGAATTCATGACTTCGACGACATGCTGTCATTGTTGATGAGAATTCATGACTTCGACGACATGCTGTCATTGTTGATGAGAATGCATGACTTCGACGACATGCTGTCATTGTTGATGAGAATGCATGACTTCGACGACATGCTGTCATTGTTGATGAGAATGCATGACTTCGACGACATGCTGTCATTATTGATGAGAATTCATGACTTCGACGACATGCTGTCATTGTTGATGAGAATTCATGACTTCGACGACATGCTGTCATTGTTGATGAGAATGCATGACTTCGACGACATGCTGTCATTGTTGATGAGAATTCATGACTTCGACGACATGCTGTCATTATTGATGAGAATTCATGACTTCGACGACATGCTGTCATTGTTGATGAGAATGCATGACTTCGACGACATGCTGTCATTGTTGATGAGAATTCATGACTTCGACGACATGCTGTCATTATTGATGAGAATTCATGACTTCGACGACATGCTGTCATTGTTGATGAGAATGCATGACTTCGACGACATGCTGTCATTGCTGGTGAGAATGCATGACTTCGACGGCATGCTGTCATTGTTGATGAGAATGCATGACTTCGACGGCATGCTGTCATTGTTGATGAGAATGCATGACTTCGACGGCATGTTGTCATTGCTGGTGAGAATGCATGACTTCGACGGCATGTTGTCACTGCTGATGAATTTCAGGGCGTGTATTTTGTTCGCGAACGTTCGTCGTTGAGGATAAAGTGGACAGGATTTAGTGATCCTGAATCGTCGATTTCAAGTTTCACAATTTCCTTACTGCAATCAGCACCGACTTGTCATTCACAGACAAAGAAACAGGCTCTCTTGAAAAGCGAGAAACCTGCCATCTTCACGGTGAACAGTTTGGTGAACGAATTTGTTTTGCAGGATCTCAGTTTACAGGCAAGTTTATGGATTCTTGAAATTACTAATTTTGAAATGACATCTTGAATTTGGAAGCTTTGAAAGCAGTTAAATGAACTAAATTCTTTACCCTAAATGAGATCTCGATGGACGTCTCAATGAAATGTCATTCGTCTGTCTCTATCGAACTTTGCTTCGAGGATAAAACTCGATTCCGTCTGCTAGGCTCGCTACACGGCCTGCAGCTGAGTTTGTAGAGGGGCATGCATGTTCCACGAAACGAACGTCTTTCGTATGGTGATTTGATTTATATAGTCATTTCACTACATGACTGTAAATCCCTGCATAATATCATTGGTTAAAGGAAAGAAATAAAATGCACTCCCTGAGATTTATCCGCAAAACTTTATTGCTAAAAGTATTCACAGGAGACAGACGTTTAATTCTCGTCACAGTCGCAGCCTCAGTGTCTGGTAAAATCGTGCAGAATATGTTTGTGTCCAGTCACTTAGATGAGAGCATGCTCGTGTTTACGGTTTAGATTTGGATTCCTATCTCGTATGTACACGGCCTCTTTTAGACGATCTTCTATTGGTGATTTACGTTTGTCAAGAATGTCTTTACATGCAAGCTTTGTAATAAAGCCTACATATGTATCGGTGAAAACATCAGACCATTTTACGTCCATTATAAAGAACATGCTAGCAGCCTTAGATTATCCAATAATATTAGTGCACTTTCCGACCATCTTAATAGCAGTCATGACAGCCTTGCTTCGCAGAGATGGCTCGTGACGAAGGGCAGCGTTATTCGAAGCGCTTTCGTGTCGAGATTTGGGTAGGTATCGCTAGGGAACGCCGAAGTCGCCAACCGACTACATCTGTAGCCGGTCAGACACCTTCAGCTCGATCAGGTGCTCTTTATTCTCATTTTGGTCATCGATATCGATAGTTGGAATCGTGAAATGATCCAATATCTTCGCTTTGACTGACAGACGCGGAAAGCATCCATCCTTCATAGAAATTTCAATGCAGCTCCTCTGACAGTGCCTCTGTAGTAGGTCAGCTGATTTGCCTATCATCTCGAGCACCCAGGAATAAGCCGACATTCCCCCTAAGAGGTTGATTAACCCCTTGTGGATGCACGCACTGTCCTTACGGTTCCAGCACCCCGGTATAAGAATTCCTGAACTCCGCCCTGCTTCATGTTGGCTGGACAAGTGTTAGTGAAGATATGTTGAACTAATGGAAAGGAATCGATCTTTGTTGCCTACTAGTTGCAATACTTGCTTGCCTTGTTAATCACTGCCGTTGATCAATTTCCATCGGTAAACCGGTTTGGCCTAATTAACTAGTTGGCAAGCATTTTTTGTTTTCTATTATTTCAGATAGGAATTGCGTACTACGTCAAAGTTGAAGCTACAAACAAAGCTGGAGGTTCAGAGTCTTCTTTGTCAAATGCCATCATAGTGGAGGATTTCACATCAACGAGAGGAGTCGTGAAGACGACGGATGATTTTCAAGAAATGACAGCGTTCTACTTCAGTGACGACGATTCAAATATGAACAGTGAGTTTCATGGATTTCCTTCGTCTCCTAATGTATTCTTCTCCTTGCTGAGATCCTGTGTCTGTCAATGACGTATCATATGTAAAACCATCTAACATTTGGTATATGAATGAGTCCATAGACATCAATGAGTTCCACGCTTGGCTTTTAGTTTAGACTTTTGATTGTTGCTAAATCTTTCCCTGTAACACATTTTATATTTTAATGGAAATGACCGCAATTGTCAATCTTTACTAATCTAGCTGACAAGGCATCGATACGCAGGTAGCAAAGGTATTTCTATCATCGCCAAAACAAGCTTCTGCAGGGAACGAGGCCGAAAATGAGACTTCCACAGAATGATGTACACCTCATAGTACGGCAGCCAGCACGAGTTTCTGCAGGGAACGAGGCCGACAATGAGACTTCCACAGATTGATGTACACCTCATAGTACGGCAGCCAGCACGAGTTTCTGCAGGGAACGAGGCCGAAAATGAGACTTTCACAGAATGATGTACACCTCATAGTCCGACAGCCAGCACGAGTTTCTGCAGGGAACGAGGCCGAAAATGAGACTTTCACAGAATGATGTACACCTCATAGTCCGGCAGCCAGCGCGAGTTTCTGCAGGGAACGAGGCCGACAATGAGACTTTCACAGACTGATGTACACCTCATAGTCCGGCAGCCAGCGCGAGTTTCTGCAGGGAACGAGGCCGAAAATGAGACTTCCACAGAATGATGTGCACCCTTTGCCTATCACGAATCTGAGCGTCTGCCGATTTCTAATTAGCTCCTTTTCTTGTCAGACAGGATCAAAGAAAACACATGTTAATCCAATGAGACACAGAACGCAGTTTTCTGTAAAAGTGAAATAAATTTTTAATGTTTTCTCTGATTAATCCAAAAGAATGAAGTCAAGAGTCATAATTTTCACAAGGAATATCTTAGTCATTTCCTATGATGTCCATGTAACTCTGTGCATCAAACTAAAAGTGTTGAGATTTTTTACAAACCTCCAAATGTCGGCAAGCACAAACATTTTTAATAATTTAATCCACATTTAATCATGGATATTCTCGCATGCATTGACGATTGGAGGCAGCTGAAGACGTATTATTATGCAAAAATATATGGTTCTAAACTTAATACTTTCAGTTGATGAATGAAAACATAGAAAACTTCATATTTACCAAAACTGCCATCTTTGTCCCATTGGAATAACATATTTTTCTTTGACCCTATCTGACAAGAAGTGGAGCTAACTAGAACTCAGCAGGCAGGACCATTGCTGTGTAAAAACTGAACTGTTTTTGCTGAACTGTTGTGTCAATGATCTGTCAACTTGCTCATCGTTGTCGGCTGGAACAATCATCAGTTGACTTTTCATTACAGTCTCCTTCCTTCACACCTACGCTACTGGCCATCTTGAGTTGGAGAAGATTCCCATCACTCCTGAGGCGTGGACGGCGGTCATTGTGAGTTCCGATATGAAGGTCATCAACATACATCTCTATTAGTCATTTTCTCCTTCAGGATTCCGGCATGAGCAATATTCACGGCTATCCATGGATTCTACTCCATACCAAAGATATGGCAAAGTTCACTCCGGATGCCATCAGCTTGAAAATGAGACGTTTGATTGGGCAACGAGGGATAGAAGCTGGAGGAGTGTCTCGTGTGACCACTTTCCGGGCAGGAGGTTCTTTCTCCTTCAGAATGCAAGCAGCACCAGGTCCGTACGCCGTATCGAGCTTCGTGGTGTGGGACGGAGGAGTTGGCGAAGCGGCAGACTTCCATTCATCACAGCATGCTGAACTGGAAACGTTCTGTGGCTGCTGCATGAGCGAACAACGTAAAGTGAGCAACCGATTTTCATTGGTCAACGGTGTTGTTCAATGTGCTTCATTGTCGAATCAAAATAAGTTAAATACATGAAGTTATAACAGGCATCTCCTATCCCTGAAATCCTCTATGTAATCCTTTATACAAGCGCTTCCGACTACACGGTACATACTCTCAGCGATGCTGGATCATGACGGGGACGAATGAGGGCATCACCCCCTGACTGAGGTGGGGCAAAGGGGGGAAGAGGGTGATCCTCAGCATAAATTCATTGTTTTCAAGATTTAGCCTCGATTAGAAGTATTTTTGATGAAACAATCTTCTTTGCTCAGAATTATAGAACTAATTTTGAATAAATATAGAGCTAATTACCTCATTTTGGTAAAGAAAAAAGGCAGCAGATTCCAAGATTCTCCACAGTTTCTACCTTCTTCTGTTGACCAGATCGCATCAATCAACAAAGTGACTTGAAAACATGATGTTGCACGCTAAAATATGACGGGTTTAACGTTATCATTGCCGTTAGTGTAGACATTTTTAGTTTTTACGAATAGGCAATTTTTATGAAGGAATAATTTATGTTTTGATCCAGCACTTGTTGGAATGTCTCATAAATACAATGCAATGAATCCGTTAGGCTATACATACTGTAAATGTTACTTTGTGCATCCATCAAACAGAATTACTTCGTCGTTTTTCTCTTAATTACATATTTTAGTCATCTCTCTACGTAGCTTGCAAATGATGCCTCGCCTTTTACAAGCCTTCCTTTTCCGAAAGAGATGGGAGGAAACCAAAAAGAGATTAGCATGCGATTGGAGCGTACATCATTCTATGTTATTGATTCGTATTCGGCATTACTCAAATGACCACCGCTCGAGTAGGCTATCACTCTGTACTCGAATGAAACGTCGATGCATTTATAGGGCATCATATATAATGTAGTGTGTCGTTTAATTATATACACTATTTATATAAGCTGGGATGTAGCTCTGCAAAAATAGATGTATGATTACTTGTTCTTGAAATACATACCTTATTCAAGCAGACTTATTCATTCATGAGATCCTGTAAAATCAACTATAGAAAGTCTATCAAGGTTCTTTTTACACTTTTTACAAAATCGGCCTTACAAAAAACGGGAAGTTTTTCCTCTTCACTGCATTACTGTCATAAAAAGTGATTTCTTGCCAATTGTTCAACAACCAATAAATTTTGTTTTGGGAAATTTACGCTCAAAATAATTCATTGAAATAACTATGATCTACATACTATGATATCTGATGCTATAAATAATGAATAATCTACTGCACTGTATACATGCTCATGCTCATCTTCTTCTGAGATGAAATCAACGAAACTTCATAGCTTCATGGACCTACGTATACTGTATTTGAGAATGTATCCCCTTTGTTTAACTCAAAAACTTGAAAATAAAATTACTTTCCTTTTTTTGGATTTCGATGCATGGATGTTTATAGAACATGCCACACACATGCTTGTTTAATTGCTTATGAGCAATGCCTACTGTAATGGACATTGAGAATTGTATGATTTCTGTGAAGGCGCGGTAAGTGCAAACCACACACGGAATTTCATTCACGACTGAAGGCTTCAGTTTTAGATATTATGAAGTTTACTAGCTCATAAACATCCCATCATAACTGAAATAATGTATCTTCTCTTGCTGTTTAACATGTTTTGCCATATTGAGATATTAAATGGCAGCCTATTTAACGAATATTCTAATCCCAACAGCTGGAACTTTTAATCATATTATGCTGAATGCTTCAAATACAACGAAATAGGGAACCATCGATCTGAATAATAGCGAACAGAAATATTCTCTGATCGGCATGATCTTGTGCATGTTGTCATGGGTTACTATACGATTCTTTAGATATAAGAATCTTTGAATGAAGAAAACAATGAAGTAAGCTGAATTTATTACAAGTGGATTACAAGTGGATTAGCACACACTTATTTTGCTTTCGGGTACTCGGAATCACTACTTGAGTAAAACTTTGAGATTGAATACTCGTGCCGAACACTATTACCCTGGTTTGTATACATGTATGTGAAAGACTTTAATAGCTTGAGCTCCTGGGTATTGAAATTATATTTCTCTACCGCATGTGCCCTGCTCCAACATTCTTGCCCCCTAGTCCAAAATTCGTTCCGGCATCCTTGCATTCTGTATGTACTTTAGTGTTCCCATTCCCTTTCGAAATTCTTTGACGTAGGAACAGACGTATCAGTTTTGTCTCTGATAAGTGCGTGGCTTAAGACAGCGCGTGATAAGTGCGTGTGATAAGACATGGTGCGTGCGTGGCTTTTACAACCCCAAAACGTATCATTTAAATGATCAATGCATGCTGTCGTGACTGAACACACCTTCTCTGCTAAGAAAAAAGACTTTGAAAGATGTTTAACTTGGTAAATGTGGGTGTGATTTCGATGCATATTTTGATTTATATCAGCAAAATAAATTGGTGCTAATAAATGTAAAAGAACAACCAGTTTAATTTGGTTTCAACCAAAATGCAGCAAACCATCATGTGTGTCTGATTTTCGACCCATCTCGATGTTGCCTATTCTTTCAAAGGTACTAGAGCGCATCGTCGTTCAAAAATGGATTATTCCTTGTACTCAAAATCAGATCGACAAGTCACAATTTGCTTACATTAGCAGTACGACTATTATCTACAGACTTCTCAAAGGCCTTTGACAAACTAGATCATTCATAGATTTTCTCGGCGTGCATTCGATTGGGTTTACCGCTGCAGGCATGTCATTAGATCAAGGACTTTCTCTCCAACCGAACCCAAAGGGTGAAATCCAATGGTGAGCTTTTCTCGCCGTCTCTAGTTACAAGCGGTGTTCCCCAAGGCAGCGTCGTTGGGCCAGTGTTGTTTTGCATAGCCGTCGACCACTACAGCCGCTAATTCAACAACTCCAAGCTTATTCGTTATGCAAATGACTTCACTGTTCTCCATTTTATCAATAACTCTAGCAAAGACAGACTTCAAGCTGAGTGGGATGCCTTGGAGGCTTGGTCGAAAGACATAGGACTCCCACTCAATCATGAAAAGTGAAAGATTATGAACATTACCACAAACAAAAGTCTCTATCTCGCCGGTGTGTCGACCTCAGGCGGTTCTGCCCTTTCTCAGGTTGACAGCCTCCCATTGTTTGGTGTTATCCTTAGCAGTGATTTGCGGTGGGACTGTCATGTGACTAAAGTCATTAAATCAGTCTCGCGCAAAATGTTTATCATTCGCAACTTACGAAGATCAGGATGTCAGAAGGAGTGCATATTCAACGTCTGCATTTCCTGCATCCGCAGTATTTTGCTGTGTGCCTTTCCTGCCTTTTGCAACTTGCCTGAGAGACTGTTTTTCCCAGCTTGAAAAAGTTGAGCGGAGGGCGCATCGGATTGCCGGAATGTCGGTGGACGCCAAGAATGATACTCTAAGGACCGCGGTGACAAGCTATGTGACAACCTATTCTTACAGATTGCATCCAACGACGCCCATTCTCTCCGCAGCATTTTTCCCTCGCCCATTAAGATCGAGGTTGAATCTCTCCACTATGCGGCCTAAAGCACGCTGCAAAAGACTCGGCAGATCCTTCATCAAGTACTGCCCTTAGCCCAATTTTCTTAACATCTTTCTCTGTTTTCATGTAATGTGCTCATCGATTAATTTGAGACAATAAAGATAATTCTATTCTATTCTTTTTCACACAAATCCTTGTTTTGCTTTTAGACGTGTCCTTGTGACTGCACACACTACTTGGAATCTATTGTTGATCTACAAGGGTCATCGAAACCAACGCATCAACCTCAGAAGACGTCTCCGTGGGACATAATTCCAGCACAGAAGGAGACGGTCGGGCCGGGCTCCACTCAAACAAAGCAGCATAACGCTTGTGGACTACAAATCACTCCAACTTCCAGAACAACTCAGAATGCAACTCTTTGGTGTTTCAACAAAGCTACTGGACTAAGCGTCTACAATACGGTTGAATTACTACAGGATGTGACTTCAGCGGAGCACGATTACAAGATCGATTACATTCACACTGTGATCGATACCTGGTCTATCCGCTTGTTGATCGATGGAGGTGATATCATGTCGATTGAAGGAGGTGAGTCTAAGAGTTCTCATCCTGTCTCGAACGGTGCAGTATACAGTAATGTGTGTGTCTTTTCAGCTCTTCCTGTTTTTCCTGACGAAGTGACTGCTCTCTTTCATATGTGGAATAATTGGAAATCATTGGCACCCATTGGTAACCTGGAGAATCCTTATCAAGCGTCGATGACTGTTCGCAATGTCAAGTACGTCATCGATTCGTTTAGATAATGCCCACGTTTGAGTAACATAACACAAAAAATGGAATAGAAATAGCAAAGGATTATTGTTTGTTAAACCTAGGGTGAAACATAGAAATGGAAGTCGCCTCTTCTCTCTCCCGATAAAATTTACAACAAATGAATGGTTGCATAGTACCAGCGATATGCATGAATTAATGCAAGCTTGAAACAATGAGGCTTATCGGCGACAATGAAGCCTTTGTAACGGCTATTATACATGTAGCATGGCTTTACCTAACTACTGTATAAATTGACTACAATTCATAAATCTGTATAACAGTGTAATAAACAAACTAGTAATTGACTGCTTCCGTTCTAAGCATCTAACTTTTCATGAAGCACCGAATGAAGCATCTCCGAGACAATATCGATGCTACGCGAACAAGGCCTTGCTACGCAAAGGCACCATGAGATTCGCGATGTCATCGGAGATATAGCAACATTGGCTTATGATTCACACAATTTTAGTCATCATCACGATATCTTGTTGTCAACGTTGAAATGCTGTGCTGAGTGCACCATAACGTGAATACTGAAATTTAAATGGATATTATATCTTCACGTCTAGAAGTACGTTGTTCTGCTGGATTGCGCCGCTCCACTTTTAAAGTTAGCTTAATTCCCCCCTTACATGGATAAAGTCAAATTGAAATTGTTCTGCCTAAATTGTTCTGTATTTTAATGAGACATCGACAATCACGCAAGTAACGCACAGTCTCTTTGTTGGGGAAATGAAAAAGTCGAATTAATTTGATCAGATTTCTTTCACCTTCAGTCTGTGGAGTGAGTATCACATACATCTCCAGTAGAAGTGCATGGAGGTCCATTTGACGATGTAGAAATGCTTTTTATGAGCTGGCATCACTTGTCAATGTGCATTTAATCAATGTTTTCCCCACAGATTTCCAAATCCCAAAACCAAACTGCTTCGCTATGGACATCCATTCCGACTATCTGGATCATTTCCTGTGGACTACGACGTGCGAATAGCATTGATTGACTCCAACACTACGGATGTAGTTTCTTACATCACATACTGGGAAAATGTAAGAATCAAAATCTGATATTTTGTTTGAATATTTCAACATGTTGTTTAAACCCTCGCGAAAATTCCTCATGGTTTTTTATGAGATTTTTCTCATACATGTCTTATTAAATTTCATGTGGATTTGGAACGTTCTTGCATTAAATATCTCATCAAATTTCATGAGTTTCGCATAAGAATCGCATTGATAAATTGACAGTTACTTTTTTTCATTCTTCTGAATTTATTTCTCTGGCACTTAGTTATAGAGGCTTTCTTCGCCTCGCCACGCTGCCCAAGAGCATTCCCACACTATGGCCACAATTCTATTTCAGTATTTGCATGAATAAGCCATTATTTATCATGATAAGATATTGAACTGTGATTGAATAAATGTTCAGCACCTTGCATAGTAAAGCTGATTGTAAAGTCAAATTGTAGATGCATCATTTCGAAAATGATGTTTCAGATCTTTGTGATATATTCTATGTTGCTTTTTATCCTCTATAGACTAAACTTGAAGATACTTATCAATTCAATAATCCTTCTTGTGACTCTTTTCTTTCGTGGCTAGCATGCATACCTTACCAATCACACACGTATTTTCACAGAGACCTCATGAATGCTCATGATTTTTCCATGAACGCATCATCACAAACCGTATTTCTTTGAATATGAGACGCCCTTGAATAAGGGACGCCCTCGAATAAGAGATGCATCCGTGAGAGGAAAAAATTTAAAAAGAGACGCCCTTGAATAAGAGACGCATGTACAAAAAATATAATGCTATAGACATATTACATGCAGGCTATTGTCATGTGGTAGCTACATCCGCCTGAGCGATTATTAGGCTTACTTATCTTAGTAAAATAAGTCAGTCTACTAGTAAATACCGGGTATCATGACCAATATTGTATAATATATAAGGCTTCTTGTTGTTGTACATGCAGTACATGCATGTTGTACATACGTACATCCAGGCCTACTTAAGGTTACTTCATCTACCATTTAAGGAGGCATTATACGGTAGCTTCCTTTGCATTTGGAGTCATGTACCGGTCGGTAACTTTTGCTGTAAATACTACTTGATTATCGGTATTTTCGTTTCGGTAAATTCAGATCTAGTCTACATGTATAGTGGCCAACATGTACTGGTATATGAATGTATTACAGACCCGCTCAAAAGTCTTGACCCACCCTTAATTTTCTTGTTTTCTTTTCTTAGTCTCTCTCGCATGGGTAACTGATCACATGTACATGAATCAGTTTGCTTGTAATTGAAAGCAAACATCATGCTTTGAACAAAATGCTCAAAATATTTACGAAAGTTGTAAAATATCGGGAGAATAAGACTTTGTTGCCGTACAAACCTGATATCATATTCAGTATCTTTTTTAGACTTCCCCTCCAAATTATGGATTTCCGATGTTGTAACCTGCATCATGCGCTTCAATTATATTTACAGTGGTTCCAAATGTCCTCTTTTCGCATCACTAAATAATTGGCTATGGTTGCTATGGACGACGATTAGCGATTGGTTGGTCAAAACATCAGTTTTTGGATGGTCGCTCAATAATGTCATGCGAGTACAATGACACACATTTCCTCTGATGCTGCTTGCAATGCCAGGACGATACACAACTCCGCCTGATATTGCTGTTATTAAAGCACTTTCGAGGGAAGGACTAAGCAACAGAGAAATATCAAAACGTGTCAAGAAAAGTAGAAGGACTGTGGATCGTGTAGTTTGCAAGATGAAGAAAGGACAACCCTGTGAACCACTTCATAAGTCGGGAAGGCCAACAAAGCTTACAGTTCGAGCAAAACGAAGATTGAAGAGCATGGTCCTGAAAGATCGCCGAGTAACGTCTACGGAAATGGCATCAAATCTGACCAAAGTAGGAGTTCACGCGAGTCCTCAGACTGTTCGGCGTGCCCTGTGCCAAATGGGATACGTTGCTAGACGTCCAAAGCGAAAACCTCTGTTGACCAAGAGGATGATGCTTGCGCGCCTTACTTGGGCAAGGAAATACTCATCTTGGACCGAAGATCAGTGGAAGCGAGTGGTATGGTCGGACGAGTCAAAATTTAACCTCTTTCGTTCAGATGGACGACAGTTTGTAAGGCGAAGACGCGGAGAAGCTTATCATCCGGACTGTGTGCAATCAACAGTAAAATTCCCCGGAAGCACCATGGTATGGGGCTGCTTTAGCTGGTACGGAATGGGAAGACTGCAAATTTGTGAAGGATCGGTCAATCAGGAAAGCTACATGCAGATTTTGAATACAAGCTTGCTGCCTTCAATATCCACTCTGACGACGCTTCATGGATATTCACGAGAAGACATTATCTTTCAACAAGACTCTGCCCCAGCACACACAGCACGAAAGGTGAGTCTACAAGGTATTGATACTTTTAGATTTGCCAATTTCATTTGCCAATTTCATTGTCTTAATCTCATTTTGTTTTCAGGTTAAAGCATTTCTCGCCCTGAAGAACATCCGCGTAATGGACCGGCCCGGAAATTCACCAGACCTTAATCCAATTGAAGAGCTGTGGAAGCAATTGGGAGATTTAGCAATGAAGAAAAACCCAAGAACGAAGCAAGAGTTGATTGCCTCCCTTGTTCGGGTATGGTACCATGAAATGGATCAAAAAGAACTTGCGCGCAAGCTCTTGGAAAGCATGCCGAGACGATGCAAAGCCGTAATTCAGGCACGTGGCGGAGTGACTAAGTATTGATTAGTACCTTCTTCGCTTTCTTGATATCTTGTGTGAAATATTCTGGTATTGACGCAAATTTTGTAACAAAGTATACAAGGAACATGATTGTTTTCAATAAGTGACATAATTAATTGCATTGGAATGATCTATCATCAAAGTATACAAGGAACATGATTGTTTTCAATAAGTGACATATTTAATTTCATTGGAATGATCTATCATTCACAAAGTGAATGTAGCAAAATAATCGCGCAAAAATGATGGTGGGTCAAGACTTTTGAGCGGGAGTGTAGATGAGTCTACAAGGTATGCTACTACAAACCACAAAACTCCTTTCATTTCCAAAATATCTGAATTATGATAAAGCGTATATATATAAGAAAAATTGCTGACGAAATTTGCCCATGACATAGGCCTAAGTGAGGAATGCAAAGGTTACCTAAGAGAATAATAGCAAAAAACTAAGACATCTTTTTCTAATGAAAGAATGAAAACTTGAACATTTGATAAATAAGAGACGCCCTTGAATAAGAGACGCCCCTGAATAAGAGACGCATCAATCAGGGATCTGAAAAAATAAGAGACGCGTCTCTTATTCAAAGAAATACGGTATTATCCTCATGAATGTTCTCATTGCCACTCATTACATTGTCATCAAAGCATCATTTGAACATCTTGAGTTAAGTATTTCCTCATGAGACTCATCAAGATATTATGAATCCGCATGAAATTTCATGAGTTCTCATGAAAAATTATCGTGAGGGAAATTATGAGGTGCTAGACTCATGATTAGTGACAATGGTTGCATGGATACTGCGTGTTCGTATACGAGTATTCAAAGTCAATGGATGATAAATTTATCTTCTTTGTTTTGCAGGTGGCCTCTCCATGTGTTCCATGTGTCTCTGCCTGCTCAGTTTTGTACTGTAACCTGACATCGGCATGTCCTCGAGAAAATCTTGATTCTGTAATTGCGACAATCAATAATGTGGATTTCACAAAGTGGATCGGTCAAAGTGGTGGAAATATTACCAGATTCCAGGCTCATCTTCGATTGCGTTCATACGCAGACTATGAAGTGGAATCCACATCAACTCCCGCAACACTCGATACTACAGCCCCTCAAGAGGTCGAAGATGCGCCGCTGACTTACTTTGATGTAGAAAGCAAGGAACCTTACAAAGCTGTACTTTACCAAGTAAGTCTTTGGGAACTTTCCTGATAGGTTGTGCTATCAACCCTCGCCCCATTGGGAGCGTTTTTTCACCCATCCTGGCGAAGTTTTTGAATATCTTTTATACCAAGCAAGTTATGGCCACCAGATTTCTACGCATTATGCAACTTTTGACAGAAGGATGATAAATTGGCACAATACTTTTGGCGTGAGAGCTATTTTAAAATTTGAAAGTTTAGAATATTTCGGCTGATTTCGGTATATATTCTCTTCTAATATATAATGCGGCATATATTATTAATCAAATAAGTTGAGGTTACATAAAGAGATATAGAAATGCAAAATCTTTGAATTTGAAATTATCAAATTTTTATCAAACAAATCTTTGAAATTTGTTTTTATCGATAATAGAATATTCTATATTCGTATTCATTGCCATAAAGGCTTGTTCGATCCCAAATATTGTTTCGTTCGTATTTCATTCCATTTAAAACAAATATTTCCACATGTGCAGTATGCATTGACTTCTAATGTACAGTATATTGCGGTTTGATGAAATAAGTTGAGATTACATGAAGGATTCTTCCTATTAATATAGAGATATCCACAAATGTAAAATCCTTGAATTTGAAATTATCTGCCTACTATGCATGCATTTTTGAAATTTGAAATTCAAATTTCAAAAATGATTTTTATTGTTTTTAAAAGTACTATTCATTCTCTTAAAAAGGTGTTGTATTTTTTAGTTCTGCATCTAATCAGCAATTATTAAAAATTTTCAGAATCATATTGCTTTCAGCCTTAGTGTCCCTATAAAAGTCACCGAATTGGGTTGTTTCTTCACCTGCAAAAACTAAATACTGAAACTTGCGACTTTAGTGATATTTGAGTTGAGCTAAAAGTTTGAATTATTTGACCTTTGACCTCATCTAATACAATGATGTAGTCTCAAAGCGATTAATGATAGTCGTTTTATTAACCCGTATTCAGCCAAAACATTTTTCGAACGTTGTTTACCAAAAGGGGTAATTTATTACCCCATGCATTTTTCGATTATGATAAATTAAGAAATCTAGATTTGTTGATCTTATGGTCGTTTATGTAGTCAATACCATACGATAAGATAGCTGAATGATAATTTTTTTTAAATTAATTGATTTATTAATTAATTTACTGCTGTAATCTTGCATACTACTTTTTTTGGTTCTGAAGTAAAAACTGAAATTTGCTTAACATTGTAATTTATTGTGTAACATTGTAACATTGTAAATTACATTGTAACATTGTAAATTAACAATGTAATTTCAATTCTTTTCAAAATTTATTCGAAGCTCTGTTTGCAATCTTCGCACAACTGCGAGCAATGCTCTTTGCAACAAAAACGAACACAAAAAACACAGTTCATTCTGGTTTTCCGGTCAAGGCTGCGCGGGCAGAGATGGCAGCGGCCAGATGAATTTCTCGGCACCTGCAGCTGTCCATGTGCACCTCCAGGAGTGCTCGATAGAAAGCCCAATGACATAGCGAGATGCTGAAGCTCCCTCGGGATCCCTTGCCGGGACACCTGCCACTTGCTGATTCGATCGTCAATGCAAGGTTGAAGTAGGCTCCTTGCAAGTTTCTCCAATGCATCTTTCCGATATCTGGGTGAAAGGTTTCGAGGCTCGTTTTTCAGGACAAAAACCAATTTGCTTAGCACGACTGCATTTGCTGCAGCAACATCGAGAAGATAGAAAAAAACATTCAGTGTCCATCGAGCTGTTTTCCGCCGGCACGTGTATTTTTCGATCCGCCAATCGAGCGCATCAACTCCACCTTTGTAATCGTTGTAGGCCTCGATGATTTTCGGAGTCTTTTTGTCATTCGAATCGATAGTTGAGGTATGGTGCTCGGTGGAAAGTAAAACGACCATCTTCTTTGGTTTGCAAGCATATGAACACAGTGTCAAAGGACCAGCAAACAGAAATTCTGAACTGTATAAGTCTCGATTCTTTGTCAGACAACTGGCAGGAATCTCAACCTTGTTTTGACGAAGAGTTCCTGTCAGAGTCATCCCCTCCTGCCATAGACGATTGGCTAAAGGAATTGATGTGAAAAAATTGTCCACTGTCACTCCTCTACCGGTTCGAAAGTAAGGTCGGCAAAGTTCGAGCACCACATTTTCACCCACGTTCACGTTTCGTCTGTTTCCTTGCTGTTCTTTTCCAGCGTAAAGTGTTGTGTCAAGTGCATAGCCAGTTTTTCCGTCAACAATGGTCCAGTATTTCAACCCGTATTTATTGGGTTTATTCGGCATGTATTGTCGCACTGAGCACTTTCCACGAAAAGCGTATAGTGTTTCGTCCACACAGAGTTCTTCAGATGGTACAATTGCTTGTCGAATTTTGTCTCGAAAGTGGGTCATCATTTCTCGAATTTTGTAACATTTTGGGTCGTTGACTTTTCGTTCATTTCTTGAGTCGATATCATCAAATGTTATGTGCCTATTTATTTGCAAGAAACGGTTTCTTGACATTGTAAGCACAGCTAAAGGCAAAAAATGCACACTGTCTTTTTTCCATATGTCCTGAATTTCGACATCACACTTTTTGGATAGGCCAAACAAAAGTAGAAGTCCAATATATGCATAAATTTCATTTTCAACCAGTTCCATTGCATCGTGTGGTAGCCGCTTGTTCGTATTGAAAAGTATGTCTCGTATAAGCCTGTAATCAATCACATAACGAAAAAAATCGTCCACAGATTCTAAGTCTCTGACTGGAGGTGCAAGGCCCAAAGACTCTCGTACTATGTTTTGTTGCCGGAACGAAGCACGATGAGGGGATTTTCTAGACCATTGGAAACCATTTCGGCCACATACGATGTCATTGTCGTCATCATCATCGTCACATGATTCACTGGATTGTTCTGAGGGGCTCTCCATCTCAAATTCATCGGATTGGGGATAGTCATTCATTTCGATATTATCTCTTTCGTCCACACTTGCATCGTCTTCACTTGGTATTTCTTCATCTGATGGAATATTGGTTAGCATGTCAGCTATTTGCTCTGCATTATAACGCCGGCGCGACATTTTCTTAATCAGTAACTGACTTGTAAATCGATCAACTGCGAGGTTTATCTTACTTCACAGCGCATGTAAATTTAGCTCGCATTTCTCATTGGATGCGCGGCAGCAAGCGCTTCTATTGTCAAGCGTGTCTTTTTATGCCACTATCGAACGCGTGCGTGCGTGTGTGTGTGTGTGTGTGTGCTCCTGTGTGTGTACGCGCGAAATGTGGCTACGTGGTAAATGTAGATGCTAGTGAAAGTGCAAACAATTAAAATTACGTGTCTTCAAAAAAATCACGCAAACGACCAAAAGGGGTAACAAGTTACCCCACTACTAAACGTTATTGCGATTACAAGTAAGGTATGAATAGTACGGAATTACAGGATCTTATTTCTTATTAACAGTGAATAAAAACTTAAACATGTGTAAGGACAGGGCTGTGCCCTTATTAGAATTTTTTTTATGTTGAGTTAAAATAGTCTGGGGTAATTAATTACCCCTTTCGGCTGAATACGGGTTAAGCACCTCAACCAGATCTTTCGATTAGTACATAGTTTTTTATTTAGTTTTTGTTGTCAGTTTCTATTTCAAATACTGATTTAACTGAAATTTGTTAAAAATTGGTGGTTTTTGACCTTTGACCAGCACCTCAACCCAGGGATAACCTTAAAAATAACAATGATGCAGCTTTGCTGAATCACCTTTAAATGCCTTTTCTATGGCTGTGTGGTTTGGCAAAATTGGTGCAATAGTTTGGGAGATAAGCAGGGGGGTCGGGGGCGAGATTCCACCCCCTCCAGTGGGGCGCGTTCGGAAAATCACCTAAGTGGGGCGCGGTTGTTAACTCAACCCTAGGTTTTCGTATTCTTTCCATCTTTAATGACAATTGATATTACAAATCTATTTGAAGACACTGCAGATCATTGTTTGACCGTGTATGTTTAGAAATTATGGATTATGCTCGTGTTAGTAACCTTTTCCTTTCCTTCGTCTTTGAGTGAATTATGAATACCTCCTTTCCTCTAAGCGCTGTGTTTTATCATCGTTTCAAATTGATGAAACATCATAGCATGCCTTTTGAAGAATTCAATAGAAATCGTCTTGTCTGGGGAATTCCTTGCAGTTTGCCAGATGAGTTCTATCTTTCATGTTTTCTTCCGGCTGCTTCCTGTTTTCATTTTGCATCTGATTGATCTCCACTATATTCTTGTTACTCTCACTCACTGTAAGCTGTTGAGTGCGAAAACTAGCTAATTTTGACTACGAAAGCGCTATTGGTCGTGCTCATTCACTACGAAAGCTTTCGTACATTTTGTTATTCTCGTTTTGTACATCGCTTTCGTAAGTAGCGAAAGTTATATTGCACAGTTTTCAGTGATACTTCGATGAACTGCCTTGCAGGCTTCAAACACAACTCTTCGAGTCTCGGCATCATTCGTAGATCCTGAATCCGGAATCTCTTACGTTAATTGGACGGCTGGTTCATCTCCTGGGGCCTCTGATATCGTTCCTTATGACTTCATGAATGCAAGCGGAATTTCAGAGCACAGTGGATTATCATTGAAGGACAATACCAGTTATTATGCAACGTTTCTTGTGGTCAACAATGCTGGTATGTTGGCCGAATACGTTGACCAACAAGGAGTGAAGGTGCTGTCTACACCTCCAGACGTATCAAACATGACTGTAGAGGTTCCGGGAACTGAGGATTTTGACCCTGAAGTAAAAGCGAATGATACAAAGATCACAAGAAACTCAAATGAAATCAGTGCTTCTTGGAATTTGCCATCTCAACCATATGCAACGAAGACAGGTAAGATGAGTGAATTTGTGACCTGAAAGTGGACCTCACTGATCAGCTGATAGTTTCGCTATTTACCCTGTCATCATCGGGCTCTGACGCCCATCTGTAGCGATTGCTCATTATATAATCAAATGTAATGAAGAACATATACAGCGCATGATCAATGATGACATCATTCACTTACTCTAACTCGTTTGCATTTGTTTTATAAATAGCATTTCGAAGTTGTAAATGATAAATCCCGGAGTTTTACAGTAAGAAAATTGATGATTTATAGTAATAATTTTAATATTTATAATTAAAATTTATTACTAATATTTATAATTTCTCTTATCAGTCGCTAATCATAATGATAAATTGTTACATAGTAAATGTACAGTACGAGCGCGACACTTCAAAGTATGGACAATTCTTCAGACAGTTGCCATGTTAAGCAGTATCTGTGAAATCACATTATGTATAACTGTATAGCTAGCCTTCATGAACTGCATTCTTCATATGGATGCCTCTCCACCTTTTACATGTACCTCTATTTTTAGATGACGACTTGAAAGTACCGAAACTTTTCATCCTTCATTAGGAGGATTTTATTTAGATACCAGCCATGCTTCTGTCGATGTGACCAGTAAATCTACAATCAACTCATGAGCATGTTCCCAAATTGTAAACTCAATTTTATCTGTTAAGTGATCCATGATTTATGTATAAACACTACTCCATAGATATTTGAATAACCTAGTTTTCTAACTGCCATAGTAACCATAAAGTGGAAAAAATAATTTTCAATTATCGGTGAGCATGAGTGCAACTGGTAAACATAAAGTAACAATTAAGAAACTTAAAACATAGTTAAAAAAACAATAAAGAATTTGCAAAAGTTAGTGCTCATTAACTACATGAAGCTGTCCATTACATCTTGTAAAGTTTTCACATACATGTACAACAAACTACACAACTAAAATCTTTAGTAAGTACATTCATATCAATGTTTAAATTTCAAAGTCTTTGCTGATAATCTGCGATGAAATCGGTGTGGATTAACCCGTTTTTAAAGAATCACAATTCTAAAATTTTTGTTTTCATGTAGATCTATACGATTCCTGGAAAGGTATCATTCGAAAATTGGCATAATTATCCATTTTTTATAAAAAATGATCGCATTTCTCGAATTTAGAGGATTTAGCGAATTTCACTAAAAACCACCACGACTAGAATGTGAGCACGTATTAGATGACATTTTTAATTGTCCAACGATGGATATCAATGATTTAGTATTATTCAGCAGCTCTTCTATCAATAATTTCCTGATTTATATTAAATCAACATAGCATAGTGTCCTTATTGCTTTATCACTGCCGGTGTAACTAGCCATCATTGAAATAACTGCTACAGCGGACTTCGGTTCGATTCCTTGCTCAGGCAGCCGAGTGTGGTCTGAGAATCAAGGGTGTTGGTGTCTTTTATTGACTTAACCGTTATAATTATCTTTAAATATTCAATATCCCTTAAAATTCAACAGAATTTCTTAACTGTGTAAAGTTTCATGTTGTTTCAGAATTCTGCATAGGAAGTCGTGCAGGTGTGGCAGATGACATTGTTGATTGTCTGAAAATCAATCATCGAAGGACGGGATCAGCGAATATCACCTTCAAGGATGGAGAACTTCAAGTTGCAAATCTCACCAATGTAAACGTGACAGAAGTTTTGAATACTGCAGAACAAAAACCCGATGCGAAAGGCATTCACTTGGAGCCTGGAAAGTACGGCTGACATTCGTCATTAATTTGTCCATATAACACATGTATGATGTTCTTTGATTTTCGGTCAAAGCGCCATGTTGCCGTGAAGTACATGCATATGATGAGTACATGAGAAGCTCACAGTACATGGGGTCAGATATGAAAGTAGATCACATGTAAATCTAATTGGACGCAGATTGAAGTTTTACGCGAAAAAGAGATTTTCCATGTTTTCTCTTATAAACTGAATAGTAGCTACTAAGTCTAGAGCCACAGTTTTTGACATGGAATGTCATCAAATCATTCCCTATCATCTTCTTGGACACTTATCTATGAAGCTGCGCACATTCACATTTGACGAACCTTCTACTGTTGGCAATCACCAACATATTGGCTCACTTTGTCCACATATAGCCCACATTCTTGGATGTATTGCCGATCAGAAGCATGATAGTATCGCATACAAATGACAAGAAATCCATACCGAAAATTATGGCTCTATCTTGGTACCTTCTAGCTGATATGAGAAGACATAGAAAATCTCTTTTGGGCAATAACTGCGTCCTATTGGATTAACTATTTTTCTAAATCGCGTCTGACAAGAAGATAAATTGACTAGAACTCGGCAGACGCACATATTCGTAGTAGATATAAGATGCACATCATTCTGTGAAAGCCTCATTTTCGGCCTCGTTCCCTGGACAAACTGGCTCTGACTGCCGGACTACATGTTTAGATAAATCAAAAAAGTAGCTGGACGTTTCAATACTATCTTTGTCAAGAAGATGGAGCAAGAGTATTGCTTCAAGCTGCTCTTCATCATTGGGAATTTTGAGGTGTACTGTAAAATTGACCGAGGAAAAAATGATTTCAACATTGTAATAATTCGTCAGCTAGTAGTTAGTGGAGGAAGAGCATGTCATTTCTTCATTGACAATAAAAGGGCAAGAAGCAGCTGTCATTAGGCTGCTGATTTAACATAGTCATTTCAATCTGTCTTCCCTGGAGTGATTAAGATAAATGTTCTTACTTTGCAATTAGTGTGAAGCATGATTTTCCTCCCATCATGACTCCAGGTGCAATTCAATTATCAGCAAAAGCAGCTCATCATTAATCCTCAAGAAATTGCACATAAAATACAAAATAATCATTGCTGCAGGATATGAAGGATAAGCCAATCTTGTCACCGATTACGTTTTTAATGTAGTTACGCTGATAGATTCTAAAGTCACACTATGTGTTCATGAAATCAGGCTAGATTATGAGCCAATTTAGTTTTTTTTCTGTTTTGCGAAAATTCTCTAATTGTTGTTAAAAGCTTTCGATGGCGTTAGCAGAACATCCTTGTCATGAATAACAAAATTAAATGGAAAAGATTGAATAACCACAGAATTAGACAGGTCGTCTTTTCTTCCGTTTGACTAGAAGGGAAACATTGGAACATGCAACGTTAATGAAATGGCACAATCTGCTGACATAATACCATAGCAATCGAACAATGAGCAGCCAATTCAACATTAAACACGCCAAATTGTGCAAAGTTTCCGCGACTGTTATCAACCGGATCACACATCAAAGAGACACAGACGATGTCATGTTCTATCTACAAAGAAGTTTGTGAACATTTTTTCGTGCGCCTGCTAACTTTTTTGATAATGATCGGATAGCCCAACAACCTCGAGAAAGCTTTTGCGCAATGATCTGAAATCTTCGAATTTGATGGAATCGTGGCGATTGGAGCATTTTGAAGGAATTCAGAGCAATTCGCAAGCGACGCAAAACTATTTTTTCTTTTCTGTGCAAGGCATGGAAAATTTCTCTTTGCCTATGTAGGAAGTT
This sequence comes from Prostheceraeus crozeri, assembly GCA_907163375.1. NCBI lineage: Eukaryota > Metazoa > Platyhelminthes > Polycladida > Euryleptidae > Prostheceraeus > Prostheceraeus crozeri. Next base: position 57,355 of record CAJQUW010016226.1, read on the forward strand.
CCTTCATCCTTTTGAATCAATTTGCACTTCTAGCAAAGTCACACGCTTAAACAATCTGATTCTGCGATTGAGTCAGATATCAGGACAGCATAGACCAAAGTGCCGAAGCACTGAGAATGAATTATTTCTCTTTAACAAATAAAATGCATAAGTGACCACTGAAAATGTTCAAAGAAGTAACAGGATTAAATGCCAAAATGTCACAGAAGAAATTGACTGTCATATTTACTGTTACAAAGCCAATTTAGTTCTTCTTAACCCTATCTGGCCTGGGGAGGGGCCGATTCGGCCCCGTCCTAGATACTTTTTAATCCCACAGCTGAACGTCTTTGTGTGAGACGTCTACCTTCCGTGACTTTTCCTAACTTTTAATTGCGCATCTTTTGGGAGTAAAAGATTTAATTTTGGCCATATATTTTGGCCGTACGAGCTAAATGAAAACAAGATACGACGCCTAAAAATCGTTGGAATTTACCTTCTGCTCTCATTTCAAACTTTTTCTCGAATAAATTAATGTAGTGTTGCATAATAGACACAATTTTATGATTTTAATGACATCAATCCTTTTTATAGTATGATATTGGGATAGTATTTGAATGCTTTTTAGTTTTATATCCTCCATATACTACTCATGAATAAATAGTAGAATAATGAACATTTTCTCATTTTTACACGAATAATGAAACTTTTGGAAAAACGCATCATTTAATAACTGCCTATTTGTCTTCATTTAGGTTTTTTGTGATAATTAATATATTCTAGCTAATGATAGATTGCCAATTTGAAATGAAATTTATGTCAATTTATCTGATGAAAAAAAATACTTTTTACTGTTTCAATGTTTGAAATTTGAAATACTATTCATACAGCATTATTATACATGTATGAATCAAAGCAATAAATTAGCATTGATATAGCAAGAAACATGCCAGATAGAACACTTTCGCGTTATGTTTTAGTATTTTTAACATTCCGAAGCGATTGGTTTTGCAACATTAAGAAGTATCTAAAATTTGTAAAAAATGCGCTTTCAAATTTTGAATTGCTATTTATAGCGTGGAGAAATTAAAGTTTTGAAAAACCGACTCTACCACTGAAAAGATCATGCCCGAAATATAGTATGCATGTAATTTCATTAAATTTGAGTATTTAATTTAGGAAATCTGAGGAAGGGGGGGGGGGCGAATCGGCCCCTCCCCTGGCTGAGACAGTTAAAAAAAGCCCAGGTCAGATAGGGTTCAGGAAAGTTATGAGAAAAATGCACATGAGTGAAGCTACCGATTTGAACATGCGTTCCATTTAGCAGTTATTCACTGATGTTGCTCTTTCACTCATTTACTCCTGGATATTTCGTTTATTTTCTTTGTGTTGCAAGTGTTGGTTACCGGCAGACGCGGTCCGGTCCTCATTTTATGAAATCATATTAGAAAGAGGAATGATTGAGGATTGGAAAAACTTTGCGTTGACAGATAAGTAAAAATACGGAAAGAAGCCGATTGACTACACAACAGTTTTTATTTGCTGATCATCGTGAAGATCTTTGATTTCATCCCCAGGTGTCTTCATTACCACATCCGTGCATGCAACGCGGCCGACAAGTGCAAAGAGAAGGCGGTGGACAAAGTTCAAGTCTTGGATGCTGGCAGCACAATAATTACATCTGCGACGTTCTTCTGTTCCCATAAATCTGCAGGTCCGACGGAAGAGGGACACGGTCTCAGTTGGAACTTTCCTCGTTGATTTGAAGTTATCAGCAGGTGAGAAAGAACGCCCTCTTCGTTTCGCTTATGTTGCTCACCTCTATTACATTGGTTCACGAAAATTTTTATGAGTACTCATAAAATTTTATGCGGATTCATGATATCTTGATGAGAGCTCATGAGATTCTCATAAGAAGATATCCAATTCATGATGCCTTGATGACAATATACTGAGTGGCTATGAGAACATTCATGAGGATAATATCTCATGATGCATTCACTGGAAAATCAAAAGCATTCATGAGGTTTTTGTGAAAATACGTTTATAAGTAGTAAGGTATGCATGTTAGCCTCGAAAGGAAAGAGTCACAAGAAAGCTCATTCAATCGATAAGAATATTCAAGTTTAGTCCATAAGGGATAAAACCAACAATGAAGAAAATATCATAGCGATCTGCAACAGCCTTTTCGGAATGATGCATATACAATCTGACTTTGCAATTAGCATTACTATGCAAGATGTTGAAAATAGAGATATATTCAATCACAGCTCAGTATCTAACTATAATAAACTATGGTTTTTTCATGCGAATACTGAAATTGTACAGTACTATTGACATGGCGTGGGAATGCTCTGAGGCAACGTGGCGAGGCTAATAAAGTCTCAATAGCGACCGGGTAAAAGTGAGAATAGAAATTTCAGAAGCATGAAAAAGCAACTGTTGATTTATAAATGAGATTTTTATGAGATACTCATGAAATTTCATGAGACATATATGACAAATTTCTCATAATAATCATAAGGAATTTTCATGACGGTTATTCCTTAGGTTGCTGATGCTTATTCTGACTTTCTGAACGTACATGCAGACTGCAACAACATAGGAACATTTTAGTGATTAGAATGGAAAGCTAAACTCATCAAAAATTCAAATTCCACGAAAGTCAGAACAAGGTAAAATTGATTTCCACTCCGTTCTGCATGCTCTACGGACTGCTGCATATCATAGTCTTCTGGTTGAATTTTCAAAATCAAAACATAACCTTGAAGCAGAAAAATTTTCTTTTTCATAAATTAGCCGAGATAATTCATTATGTTGTATTTATATGCCTATTTAGAGGTCAGAAATGATCCAACTGGAGGTCGCGTAAGCGACCTCCAGTTGGATCATTGATGACCGAGAAATAGGCATACATAATTACACTGTTCAGGTTATCTATGGTACTATACAGAACTATGCCAAGTGTGATGTATCATAGACTTTTAAATAATTTAGAAGTCTATGGATGTATGATGGACGCCTAGATATATGAAGCACCATATTTCATTTCATTTTATTCTGCGTCAATTAAGACAATATATCTAGCCATAGACTTCTAAGAAGTCTATGATCTAGCTTATAGGTGCTTCATATATCTGGATCCATGGTGTCCATGGATGTATCAGAGTTATCGGTAGAATTTTATAGAGGTTCAATGACGCTTTTTTCATCATTGTTGACCGTTTATTAGCAAATAGTACCATAGATAGTCTGGACAATGCAGAATTAAAGACGTTTGAATAGTGAAATAGATATCGTCGAATTTCATCCCTCTTCTCATTCTGCAGGAGAAAACGCGGTTTCGTTGATAGCCGGGAAAATTGATGATAGCCAAATATATCGAGCTGATAGTGTCATCAACTACAAGTCATACATCGTCAACGTCGACGCTACCAGAAACCTCTTGTCAAGGATGCTTGAGAACAGGTAAGTCTTTTATTAAATGATGCATCAATTCCGATACTAGACCTAATCAATCTCATCTTTTCCCCATTACAAGAGAAGGGCATATTTTCAGAAATTCTTTGCCTACAACCAGCAGGATGAAATCAAGTGAAAGATGCTCCTCACGTAGTAGCCAAGGAGTACATGTATGTTTATAGCATTTTTGTTCGCTTTGTCCATAGTTCTCTTGTCATAAGGTCAAATTCAAAATTCAAATTTATTTTGTCTTTTGTTGTTGTGTCATCTCCGATGCTTTATTATGCTATGTAGAGAGATGCTCCTCACGTAGTAGCCGGTATGTTTATAGCAGTTTTTGGCTGCTTTGTCCATATATCTCTTGTCTTGAATTTCAAAATTCTCTATTACTTCAAAATTCATTCAAAAGTCAAATTTAGATTGTCTTTTGTTGCAGCATCTCGGATGCATCATTACACAATGTTTTAATTCATTTCAGAATTAGTTCGTTCTTACAACCAACTTTCTACATCACAACTGTTGGTCAGGCGGAGATGAGATTTCCTTTTGAATTGATCGTGGACCTTCAACAAATTCCGATCAGAACAGGCTTGTCTCCTGAAGTAGGCTACTGGAATACTGGTAAGATCCGATACACAAGTTGCGTGATTAATTTTGTGATGGTGCTTTCATACAACTTCAAGTTGATTGATGAACTTCATTGATTTCATTGATGAATGTTGCCGATTGATCTAATTAAAGCAATTTACAATTAATAGTAACATTAATGACTGATCGATCAACTTGCCATGCAAAATATGCGTCTGAAGGGCCTTGAATCCATAACCGAAGGTTATTTAGACCAGTTTCATTACCAACTGAGTTTTGGTTCAGTCATTGTGCAAACATATCATTTCTTTTGTCCCTGTGTTACTATTTGGAATCGCAATTGGCAATATCTTCATTTTCAGAGACTAAAGAATGGAGTCTGGCATATTATACCTGCATTGGTGAATCCAAGTCTCCGCTGAAAGGGAAAACAATCACTGTGAAGATATGCAGAACTCAAACAGGAGCTGCAAACTATGCAACGCCACTCACTTCTATCCAACAGTTCTTCCGTTATGAAACGCAGTTCGCTGTGGCTTTGGTCAATGACAACATCCCGAATCAGGCGCCTGCGATCCATCCAGTGCCGCCTCTTCATATCAATGGAACAGAGGAAGCTTACATAGCCAAGCTGCATCTGAAAGCAACTGATCCTGAAAATGATCCAGTCATCTGGTCTGTAGTGCCTCCTCTGCCGTCACTTGGTGAATTATACGTTGAATCCGCCACCGGATTACTCTCTTATAAACCGTCTATTGGAGCTATCGGGATGGATAAGCTTCGTGTAAAGGCAACCGACAATCCTCCACATAAAGACATTCCTCCTAAATCAACTGTGATTGAGATTACTGCTTATTTAACGACAAAAGTCAATAGTCCTCATCTGGTGATCAGTGTTGACAATGTTCCGCAAAAAATCGTCAGCTATGATATCAAGAACATGGCGTCGGTTTCAGTCATTGGTTTGACTGAGACGACGAAAAGTTGTCATCAACCGACACTTATCGATGTCTATGTTCTGCATGCTGACAAATATGACACCATGTCTGTCTTGCTGCCAGGATCCGCAAAATTATCAGTCGACTTTCAATTGAGCAAAACCACCGCTGTTGATCCAGTATTTGACAATAGACATAGCGGCATCCCAAATTCATTATTGATGTAAGTATACCAAGATGCAGACATTTTTCATTTCACCATACTACACCGTAAACCGTTGACTGACAATTGACAGACATTTATCCTACAAAATCTGTTTCGTCGGTCATTGTTAGTTCTTGTAGGATGATTGCCACTGAACACCTACAATAACTCACAAATAGCGACAAAATGAATAGCAATGAATTATAGCATACATTTTATCAAAAATGTAGGTAGGCAATTAATTAAATTATGTCAAAATAAATTATGGTTTTGCCACACAATAATACAGATTGCCCAAAAAAGTCAAGCAATCACTAATCGAGAAAATCAATCAATATTCAACAATTTTTTTCACAAACTATTAAGAAAATTATTTCGTCGGTGGAGAACCTACAAATTCGTCGGATATTGCAGGATATTGGAGGTGACAATCGTCGGTTGATTTTGTCAGTAATTTTGTAGAATAATTGCCGGTCTACGGTTTACAGTGTAGTTAACTTACCGTAGAGTGATGTTAGCTTTGCATAAATTAGATTAGTCTGAGAACATCAAAAGCATAGAGTAAGATCAAAAGTTTCATTAATTGCTTATGGTTATCGAGCATTGTGTTTTAATTACAATATTGAACACCGCACGAATGTGCCAATTATGTATTATTGAAAATTGAAGACAGCTGTTCAAGTTAGCTTGTATAACAACAAAGCAGTAAATTTCTCAAAAACTTTGCCTTGGCGTGGATGCGGAGTATGATGCACTTCCGCAGTATTATGTTCCGTGTCCAAGCCAAAGCGAAACGATAGATAGCATTATTGTTTTGATATAGATCTTGGTCGAAGAAATTTTCTGTTTTCCGTCATTTTGATTATCCAACCAGTAAACATTGAAACTTATGTACATGTAGTATTTGATGATGAATGGCGTTGAGAACGCATGCCACTCCCTCTGCTTCCCAGACGGCGGAATCAAAGCAAAAAATCACTTTCAAAACATTGAAGTAATATTTGTGAAGTTGCCAAATATTTCGCCTTGATCAGGCTTTCACGATGACATCAGAGAATGTACTGCAGAACTTACAGCAACGCACACAGATGATGATTATTCACATCGATGTCACTAGCAATATCGCATGTCTATGCTGTACATTTGCGAGATTGGTGGCATGCACAATTCGGTGCGAAAACAATAGAGACCTCATCATGAATGCAGTAGTACAGTATCTTGCAAAAGTTTAAGAACACTTGCAAAAAAACGCTAATTTTCATTTCAGTTCCATGTTATTAATAATATTCATACAAATTTTAGAATGCATGAAATGAAATAATACAAAATGTATATAAAACTGCTTCAAAAACTAATAGCGGGTTCAATAACCTTTACTTTCTATGATGGCTGCCAGACGACGAGGCATTGACTTAACTAACTCCGCACAGTATTCTGTTGATAATTTCGTTGTCTAAACTGCCTTGATGCAATTTCTCAAGTCAATTGCACTCTTCGGTCGCATAGCTGCCACATGGTCCTTCATCACACACCATAAATTCTCGATGGGATTACAGTCCGGAGAATTTCAGGGCCATTTGAGGACATTGACGGAATTTGAGTGCAACCAATCAGATGCGATTTTGGCGCGGTGACATGGAGCGCTATCATGCATCAGTGTTTCTGTATTATGGATATCCATATGTAAACGAAGTTTGTCTTTTAGAACGTTGAGGTACATTTTACCGTTCATTGTCATTCCTGTAGGAAGGAAAAATATACCGGCGCGACCTTTTGCAGACATTGAGCCCCAGACCATCTGCTTCAAAGGATGCTTCATAGTCTGGATCACATAACGTGGATGGTGCCTTGTCTTCGGAGGTCTTCGGACATGCTTGATGCGACTACCAAATTGTTCGAATGTTGACTTATCTGTCCATAAGACTTTTTCCCAATCTGCTGTTGTGTAGTGAAGATAGCGCCGAGCAAACTAAGCGAGCTTTCGCCATTTTCGGAGTGAGCTTTGGCTTTTTCGCAGGTCTGTAACTCTTAAGACCAAGATTATTACAGAGTCTTCTGGAAAGAGTAGATGAAGAGGCTTTGATTCCAGCTCCTTGTTAGAGCTTCTGGACGACAAATTCGGGGAGAATCATTAAATGAGCCAGTCGCAGATTTCCGAATCGCCAAGTTTACTGAACATAGAGAAATTCCCAGCTGTGCTGCTATTCGACGTTGACTCATACCAGTTTCTGCTAGTAATGCTGCTTGAGCTCTCACTGTAGGCAGAATGGATTTTCTTCGACCATCGTACAGATTATCTTTCGAATGAACAAGTCTTTCCACTGCATTAGTATGTGCGGATAATGTTACTAAAAATAGACTCCGGGCTTCCCACGATATTAATAGTAAACGATTTCTCTCTAAACATATGTATTGTGAAAAGTCTCCAATAACCATGCTATATGAGAAACCCGCTTTGAAAGATTCTGCAATATATACGTTGAGATACATAAAAAGATCAGAAAAGATAAGTGTTCTTAAACTTTTGCAAGAGACTGTACAATAAAGACAAAGTCAAGGTAAGTGACTTGAGAAAATAATAACAGACGGAGTAAATGAAATATAGTGAAGTGTAATAATAATAAAAAAAATAGGATAGAGAAGCTAAAACACAATGCCCAAAAGTTATCTGAGCAGGTTTGAGAGGTTGCGGTCAGTCTTATAGCACATCAATCGATTCTTCTCTGCAGATTCCCCGAATAAAAGTGTTGAGTCTGTCTGTGCAGTTAAAATGATACGTAACCAGATTGACACAATCAGGGGAAGTGCCACTACTATCATTAAGACCAACAGGAAATATTGTCTGAAGCACCCGGATCCATTTCGACTCCTTCGCAAGACGAGTTGAAATCGAAAAGGCCCGGTCGATGCCGAAAAAAGCAAAGTCAGAGCACATTGCTCACGGAAGTGACGAGAAAGATGAGAGTCTGCGCCACCACCCATGATACTCCTGATGTGCTCACCAATTCGCTGTCTCAAGGGATTCGATGTTTGACCAACGTAGGACTTCATACACCGACGGCATTGGATGACATAGACACAATTCGTGGAGGCACAGGTAATAGAAAAAAAGTATTGGATGTACAATGGTTGAGGACTGGCTGCGGAAGACTGTAGTATGATAGTTAAAGCGAGGATCTCTGAAAGATCGCCGCGTGCCGCTCGCCATACCTGTCGAACTCAAAACCAGGAGACGTTACATAAGACTTTACTGGCACCAGATATTTCGCCTTTAAGGCTTCGACGCCGGTGTGTAGTAGTAAAATGTGTTTAACTATTGATGGCGTGCTCTGACGACAATCAATAACTATGAAATCGCACCCGATGAAGTGCTCACTTTTCTGTCCTCGTCCGAGTCATGTTACTGTTTGAGAATATCGAAGCATGTATTCAAATAGTATTTAGTTTTCCTCCTTTTTCAAAAGATAATCGAGTAGAATTCATAAATGGAAAACCTGCTTCAAAACGCAATCCGATAGTGTTGACAATGTCAGGAAGTAACAGTTCCTTGACATCAGGATTTTTCTATGTATGTAGTAGAACATACGCTATACTAGTCATCATAGCGACCTAAAAAGGATCTGAGTATCAATTGACATAATTACTCGACCATATTTCCTGAACGGGCAAACTACATAAGTTGCAAATCATCTTAAGACTCAAAATTCTTTTCAAGAGAGATCAAAATCCAAAAATGTGGTCGCAAAATTTTTTCATGTGGCTCCTGTGGCTAAATATTGGATGTACAAAAGAGCAGTTGCCACTCAGAGAACGCCAACATAAAGTTAGGAAGAGTCACTGAAGGAGACTTTCCAACAACTATTCGTTCTGGCGTGAGATAAAAAACCCGAGGGGTAGCCAACCTTTGGGAAATAAAGAGATGAGCATGAGGATAATAAGTTTGCCGAATTGTCTATTTCAGGCGGATAATTGCACAAAACTAGCAGCTTATGTTGTTCTGTTCCGCTATTCTTCCATTGCGCCCTTGTATAAAAATCTGTGTAATAATTAATTGCTATTTTTAGGTATAATTGGTATCACACACGCTTGTCCTATGGTCTGCTGACGGAGAATGATGACAATCTACAACGGCTCCAACTTGTTGCAAAAGATCCCCGTGGTGAATACTCCAAGCCTCTTGTGTTGGAGATTTCCATGATGGAAGATCCGTGTTCAGGAGTGTCAAATTATAATGCAATCATTATCAGTGTCTCTGTCGTTGCAGCGGTACTTATAATTGCATTCGTGGTCTTTGCAATTATAAAATACCGACGCAGGTAAGTTTGATGTTTATGGCTTTGTTCTCTTATTCATAATGATGTGCACTACACATGCAATTCACTTCTCCACTATGATCAAAAGTCCAAAATAGACTCTCCCTACTTTTTTTTAGACACTTTATTGAAATTAAAATATGAGCGTTAAAAACCCAACGTTTCGTCCGTCACGGACTTAATCATGTCTAAAAAAAGCAGGGAGAGCCTATTTTGATTCCAATCATGAAAGTGAAAAATCACCTCCCGTATGACGCCGTTAATTAGATGAAAAGTCCGCCTATCATACTCTTTTCTCATTTGAGTGCCTTTGAGATTATAAGTTTGATGACTTGGATCGAAGCAGGCACTAATGCTAGCGCTTCTTAATGTGAGCTTTTCCTACAATATGTACAGTACGTCGTGTGCAATACGAGTTTGCAAGGCAAGAATCAACTCCTACAAATTCAGAAAATGAACTGAGTCATATCTAAACAGCCTTTCACATCCTCAGGAAATGGTAAAATTGTTTTCGAAATTTATTTCAAATTTCAAAAGTATAGATGATGAAAATAACGCAAGGGCTATTAGGAATTGTGAAGAAAATCAGATTTATTTTCCCCATGAATAACGAGCGTATTATTAAAAAATTAGAGTTTTTATTAAAATTTTCGAGTGCAATTTGTGGGCGTTCTGGGCATCGTACGAGGTCAGGAATAGTACCATTAGAACCACTTTGATCTCTTCTTTAATTTGGGTACTTACTTAGGCGCCCTGGGGATAACGTTTGCAATGTTGTCTCAAACAATGCGGGTCGATATAACCGAAAACGTTGCCAATCTATTTGGTATTAGAGGGTTAAGTATTGCAATGTAGGCAACTGTCTCGTCAACAATTGCTGGAAGGAAGGCCAACCAAGCTTCATCAAGCGATCAGGGATAGACTTGAAAATTCATCGATGAACTTAAACATGTCCATGTTTCACTCTTTCATCATTCTGTGAATTACAATACAGATACAATGCAATACACATATTGACTGCTGCATTATCACATGATCGCTCCCCATTTCCCATTTCAGGAGGAAAGTTTTGCCTGAATTTCATAAGGACATCCTTGAGGAGACCTCCGAGAAAGATGGAAAGTGGATCCAGAGTTTTGATCGATCATTGAACATCTTGTCAAGCAGATCATCTACTCCTACAAGCAGACCGTCTACTCCTATAAGCAGATCATCAACACCGATAGCTTGGGATGACGAGATGAAATTAACATCACGATCTCCAAGACAAGGAACTCCTTTCGACCTGCGCATGACTCCTATTGAGAGATGGCGCCAAATATCGAATCCCAACTTTGTGATGGAAAATGATCTATCTGTTGAGGAAGCGACCTGTTGATGAGAACTGATATGATGTAATCTACTTTGAAATCATGAACTATTGGATTCTCTGGTGATTCAATAATCATACATGATATATAATGAAGTGGTTGTTTTTTTTAATGAGCATTTTATTAAGGAAAACGGAATTAGCAGCCGTTAGACATGATCCACTATTGAATCGAGAAATCGACAAGAAAGGAAGGAAAGAAAGGTGGCGGTCCAGTGGACTCTATTCCACTGTTCTACTGAGCAAGAACCATCTATGTCGAATCTAAAGAATTCACACACGTCCATGTACATCTAGACTAGCATAGCAAGTCACAGGAGCAATTTATTTTTTTCCACTGCCTCTCAATTGGTTCAAATTGACCTCAACAACAATCATATAATGATTTTAGTCAATTGTATTAATTGCACTTCGCAAGCGATAACTGGCACGTAAAGAATTAAAGACAGTTAATCAACAATTAATCAATTACTTATCAATTTGATCATTTGCTATTTATTTATAATAGCTAATCAAGCCCGAAACTGATATAACCATTTATCAATGGTAATTGTCAACAGATAGCAAGTTTCTGAAATATTGTATGCTCAGTGGACGTTCATCAACAACATAGGTTGATAACAAAGTACATTATCATTCATGCAGATATAGTTAGAAGATAGAGATAGTCTATTTTACAAGCAAGCATTAATAATGCAACACTTCCTTAATTAAATTCTTTAAAGAATGTGAACAACAAATCATTTAATAATTCAAAGCTCAACAAATCCTTAAGGAAAATCTTTATAAAAATTTTATTTCTGCAGAACGATTTTTTTATTGAATGAATTCAGAAATCCTGAAGAAAATAATCAGTCAGGAAGACTGTTGTCAATAATCAGAGTTGGAGCCGGTGGGAAAGCGCTAGCATGCAACTTCTACGCTATTCGAATATGCATTTTTAAGAGGGAAAATTAGGATGTTGAAGAGTTTCTTAATACACTAGAAAATTCGATGATTTTTGTATCTATGAGAAATAAGACAAATGCTTTACTACTGTTGATAAAAAGAAATAAGTATTGAATAAGAAAGTACCTAAACGCATAATGGGCAGAAAACCAAGCAATCAACAGAGAGCCTTGACAGTCAAAAATAATGTTTGCAATGAAATGAATACATCAATTTGTATACATGTATCATAGCTCTCTCAGCAGCCCAGCAAATTTTACAGCTCTTTCCTGTCTACATATGTTGATACAAGGTTACCACCACGGCATTCTTTAAACGATGACTGATTTAGTATTGAATAGAAAGTGTTTGCCGTGAGCATTATTTGTCATTTATATATATCTGCTATGTTTCTTGTGACAGTTCATTTCAATTTATGCTTGTGTTTGATGTTTAACACTAGCTTTACTGAACATTTTTACCCCCCTAAATTACGGAGGTGTCCTATACGACACCTTTTGTCATCAATATCAGCTAGTGAATCCTAATTCCGTAGAAGTACAAAATTACAATGATTATTGAATAATTACATGACAAATCAGTGATGTGTCATGTTTTTGAACTGCTATCACACTATTTTGCCGGGCAAAGTTATGAACAAGGAAAAACACACATTCCATAATCCTTCAATTTAGACATTAACAGGAATTGCAATTACAATTAGCACATGACACAAAAGTTACCTTTGTGTTTGGCACCGCACAGGTGCCACATGTGGGTTTTTCACATGAAATGCAAGTAAACATTGTAGCATTGCTACACAATGAGCCATGGCATTTACGCCTCTTTGAAGTGACTCGAAGTAGGCCTACACCAGAAAAATTTTGAAGAACAATATTTCTTTGAGCAATATGCGGTGAGCGCAATTGATCTATGAGCTCCAAAAGAAAAGACCGACGAGATATTTTGCGGCGAAAAATGTGAGAGAATAAAACTCGAGCGTTAATAACACTGATGTCGAGCATATTGGCCCACACTCCCATCGGCCATCTCCTTGATGCGCTGTGGGTGCTATAAATTCTAATCATCTGGTCAACAGAGTCAACGCCGACTTTGTTTTTGTTATAAAACAAAATCATGTGGGGTTTTTACGGCCAATTTCTTCAACCTCCGGCACTGAATGTAGCGTTGATAACAGACAGACGGACTTGTTCTGCTTGGTTTGATAATTCACAAACAATGCTTTTGCTTTTTCATTCCAAAAAAGGAACTTTTATGAGTGTCTTCCTTCTTCGCACTCGTCATGACCTCAGAAAGCTCGCGTCGATTTTTTCGCATGGTACCAACTATAGATGTATTGTGCTGGACAGCCAGCTTCCCTGCCAACGACAGACTAGTAAAAAAGTTATCGCAGCAAACGTTGTAGCCACGACCTCGAATAGGCTGGATAAGTTTTAAAACAACTGATTCTGCCAATGGTGTGTCTGCCCTCTCTTGACGCTCTTGTGCTCCAAGGTACGGAATGATATTTATCACTTTGTGTCCACGTCTACAAGCAGCCAAAATTTAATTCCATACTTATCCGGCTTGTTAGGCATATACGTGATTAGGCCGCAACTTGACTTCATGGGCAAAAGTTGCTCATCAATTGTTAGAGAAAAATTGCATGTAAATTTTGACATACAGTTTGCCACAAATTTGTCAAAGGATTCTCGAATGGGCAGAAATTTATCGGCGTTGGGGCGTGCTCTCACGCGTCTGGGCTTATCGTCAAAGCGAAGGTACTTCAAGATTTTCACAAATCGGTCACGTGCCATAGTTTTACCAAAAATGCTGATGCCATGTTCGGAGTTCCACAAAAAGGAAACAGGGTGATTCTTGCCATACAGGCCTCTAGCATACTGAAGTGCGATAAAAGCTTCTAATTCAGATAAAGTCATAAGAAAATCTTTCTCACCACGCCTTTCAGCTTCTTCATTAGTATATTTGACAATTTGACGCAGCGTCGATTCATCAATGAAATGTTTCCATGCATCATAAGCCGAAGAAACAGTTGTTGCAACTGATGGCCTACATCCGGGAGTAGCACTGAATATGTTATGAGCAGGAGTTCGCCCAGTAGTCCTGTTCGCTGATGTCCAAGTTGTTCCATTTCTGCCGATGACATGCACGGCTGAAGGTGACGGCGTAATTTCGATGGCATTACTCGCAGAAACTTCTTCAGAATCACTATCAGAATCTTCACTACTTATGTCACTGGCGTCACGGGAATTTTGAAGACTGTTTCTCGTCGTATCCATTATCGTGTCCTCATTCTCTTCATCACTCAATTCGTCGTCAGTATTCCAGTCATTAAAAATTTTAGCCATTTCAGTAACCGTTATTTTGCTCCTTGTCATGGTGTCGTTTCACGGAAGTCGCTTGATCAAAGCTTTCACATCTGACTGTAATATGTACGAGTCATATTTCACAGCAAGCTTTGTTAGTATAAACAAAATGAACCAATGAAAATCTACGGTAACACTGATGAACTTTGGAATATCTCTATTCAAATGACTAACGATATAGTATACATGTATGCAGCAGTAACAAACAAATTGAACACAGACATCGAGGTCGCTATCTGAAGGATGATTCATGAAATTTGATGTGACATCAGACATGGCTTCTCTACCATGTCTCTATCATGCATAGAAGTGGATAATAGTACACTAGAATGGAAGTTTGATATCTTGCCTATGTGCAATGATGGCACATGGAAAAATCTATGTTTTGTAGATCTGCTTCGATCTAAAACATCGCATCATAGTCAAACTATTTGCCAAGTTGGTTGTGGAAGTTGTTGACAGCAAATTGCAGGATTTTCATGAATGGAACTTTAAGTGAGATGGCAGCATTGTTTCATGTGAATTAGCCTACTATTACATGGATTAATATACTGTGTCTATTTGTAGCAGTCATTGACAACTATTCTCTAATTTTTCAATTCTGGAAAGCGAATCGAAAATTGGTTCAGAGTCATAATCAAATGTGATCAGTGTGCTGTTTGTGAGAATATCTCAAGAATTCGAAGATAAAAATTCTAATTATTGGATAATTTCTCCTTCTAGCGGTCAAGAAACCTGGCGCTTTCTGGAATGAACACATTGAAAGCTTCTTTACCGACAGTCATTTCTCAGATAAATGAAATATCGCTGGATCCTTTCAATTAATTACTAAATGACTTATGTGATATAGTGTGATGATATTTTGGAAGCTCATAATTGAAAGCATGCAGAAATTTTGAAAATTGTTCAAACATTTTGAACAGGGGAACCCTTTTAAGTAAAATGAATACTCTGAGATTTCTTGGCCTCTGATTTCAAGCTGGAGCAATGCATGCTCTGAAAATCGACATTACAAATTGCGTATGTGTCTGATTATACTCTTGATTGATAATAGGAGCGATATTTCAAAATGATTAACGTACAGAACGTTTTACAGGATTTCCTTCTTTGTCATCATGTTGCTGTAGTATTTTGTAAATTCACTATTGCTTTTGTGTACATGATCTTTGGGCTAGGGGCAACAATCCAGATCACAAATTGACTTGATAATTAAAAATGCCAACCCGAAAACAAGAAAGCCAGCTCGCAAAATTTGCTTTTTGCCCCAACTAAGTTCCCCCGGAGTGTGCCATAATTTTCATGCAATTTCCATTCTAGGACTTTCTATGGTATTATTAATTTCTATGCTATCATGGCTGCTCTGAACGATTGGTATTCCTATTACCCATGAAATCTAGGAGCCTATTTGTAGTTGTTGCTAATATCTATGTACACTGTCATCGATCATTTATTTTGAGTTAGCGTACGTATTTGAAAAATGCAGAGACATTATTTCACATCGTAGACTTCTGATATTTTAACGGTGTCGTATAGGACACGGTAGTAATTCTAAGGGTGTGCAACTTCAATTGATTAGAACTCCAAGAGTATGCAATAATATTGAACTCAAATACAAGGAACACACGTCAAATATCCTGGCTTGAAAAGTCAAGAAGGCTCAACGTGTAAATATATAAGAAAGAAAAAATAAAGCTATGATTCTTACAGTAGGTGTCCTATGGGACACCTCAGTAATTCTAGTGTTAAGATGTAATCTGAATATTTCCAATCATAAATTCTTCTTCATTTCAAGAAACTTACAAAACAATGCAAAGATTGCACATGTATACAACATCCTCACAAGTGAAATTAATGCATTTTGATCTGAGCACTTAAAATCTAAAAAATAACAAATGATGTTGTGCTTGGCCAGATGCTCACTGCAGACGTGTTTTGGACAGAAGGCACTAATAGTATTGGTGAAATTATGTCGCAGCTGCAGAATTAGATTGCTTAAGCGTGTCAATTTTCTGGAAGTTCAAACTGATTCAAGATGATGGAAAATGCGGGAACTTAGTAAGTGGGCAAAGAGAACATTTTATTGCCCTACAGAGGGCAAGCAATCGTGCGTAGCTTGCGGATTGCTATAAACTCCTTCAAAATGCTCCGATCGCCACGATTCCTTCAGATTCGAAGAATCCATGTCACTGCGCAAACGTTTTCTCAATAATGTTGGTCTTTCCAGTCATTATTAAAAAGATAGCAGACGCACGAAAAAACGTTCTCAAAAATCTCTTTATAGCATGACATCGTCTGTGTCTCTTTGCTGTGTGATCCGGTTGATAACAGTCACTGAAACTTCAGACAATTTGGCGTGTTTATTGTTTAACTGGCTGCTCATTGTTCGATTGCTATGGCATTTAGTCAGGAGATTGTACCATTTCACTAGCGCAACATGTTCCAATGTTTTCCTTCTAGTCAAACGGAAGAAGAGACGACCTGTCTAATTCTGTAGACGCAGCTTTATCCGGCACTTTGTCGCATTTTGTGATAAGGAGCACATAATATAACAGATTCCGTGAATATCTAGATGATCTGAGAGATTTAAGTTTCATTAACCCGAATGACATTCTCAACGTTGCAGCGATGCGCTGTTATTCATGAAGCACTAGAAAGAGTAATGAACCTCAGTACTAAATACTACTATGAAATGAGTCCCAGACTCTTTGAGTTCGAAAATATTAGTAATCATTTTAGAAATCTTTGGGTTCGAAAGCACATTACTTAACTCATTTAATGAGCTACAAAGGACTAACATCGAAAAATGCCATGCGTCATATCTAACCCGCTATATCACATACTCACATCCATAGAGAACTGCCTTGGCCATTAAACACAAATGTATTTGAATCAATGAAATATGCACAAGTCTGTGAAGTGGGTAAACGTTGGCAGTGGCACGTTGATGGAAAACGTTGGCAGAACTCAAATCGGAGTCGGAGAGGATGGCTTGCGTCGACATGACTCAAATCCATTGTGCAAAATCATTTCCGAAAAAATCTCCATTTTTCAAAATTTTCCGTTGTATATAATTGAATATTTTTAAGAAGTAAATTCACCGATGTGTTTAAAACACAATATAGATTAACTTGAGAAGTGTTTCAAACTCGCAGAATTCTTTATTACGGCAAATATATAAGTTATTGTACATGTAAGCTCTGGACCGTGGTTTGTGCGTCCATAGAAATATAAGCTCCTTATTTTGGCATAGTTTCTATGAGTCTTCAAAATTTATTATGATTGGTTCACATCGCACTGAGTAGGCCTACATGATGATGAACAGATGTTTTTACAAACAACACGGTCATTGTATGAAATCGACAAAACTCATACCATTAAATTTGAATGTGCCTGTAGGATGAACCAGAGTAGGGAATAAAGAATTTCCTTACTCTGTGGATGAACTTTCAGTTTCTGGGATTCCTCGAATATTAGTTTACTTATAAAAACGGAGTCACATTTTGAGAATTTAACTAGACTATCTGAAGTTAGTCATTATCTCATTAAGATATTTCTAGATTAGGTTATATGAACAAACAGAAGGATATTTTGGCATCAAGATATCATTCTTTTTTTATCCGTCAAAATCCGGGAAAATGATCCACTTAAACTTGTAGGCTACAAAGGTAGACAATACAAGCTTCCCAGTAAGGTTCCCATTACCTTGCTGGACTTACGGTCTGTGATAGTTAACCTGGAAAGCTTTCTGCAACTTTTCAGGATAAATGAGCAAAGCTAAGAATACTCGTGAATACTCTGAAGAAGTAATCCGCATTATGATGTCTCATTGCTCAAAGTATTTATTAAAATGATTATCTTATCTAGGTGTTTTAAGATTAGAGTGATTTAAGTGCAATCTTTTACCGTTGGTCATAAGAAAATTATTTTGATAAACAACATTTTTACAGAAGTGGCTGTAGTAACTAGCAAGCAGTATTCAAAGGTAGTGCATTTTATTGTAGTAGGCCTAAAGTAAGAATGATGTCTAAGTCTATAAGGACATTGTACCTAAATCTGATCATATGAAATGTCTAGGCAGTTCTTTATATGACTACAGTGATCGCTAGGAAGGTGCGCACTAATAAGACGCTTTGCAAAAATACACTGAAACAATAAATATACACGTATTTATGGCTTTTCATAATTTAGTAAATGCATGCCGGGACATTTTTGCTGATTGATGCGAATACATTCATCACCACGATTTCATTTCACTAGACTGCCATCCAGTAGTCGATCAGCTGAGATGAAGAGCAGCTATATTATCATGCACCGGACGCACAATCCAAATGCGTTAATGATGCCTTCCCAATTGCAGTGACCTTGAACAATTCATGAGTAGGCCTCCTTGCCGTGCACGCACTGATCGCGCAAGGGTTTAATGGCATCTTTTGAATGCAACATGGTGAAGGTCGACTAAAGAGCAGCAAAGAACTGAAGAATAATGGAAGAGAATCAGCAACACCCAACACGTCTAGCATGTGTTCTTTTCCTGTCCTAACGATTAAGCCCTTGCTCATAGGAATCCTGATGCAATGCGAGAGCGCAAGCAGTCGTGCTAAATGTAACAGGACAGCAAAACACTACATGCAGCATAGAATTGCCTTTTCAAAATTTCCCGGAAATTTCCGGAAAATTTTGAATACTGCTCAAAGTGCAGTTGGAGAATTTGATAGATGTTGGCAGGGCTCAAAGCCCTGTCAGTGAGGATGATTAGGTTCATTAGAGGACATCGATGAAATTTCACAGCTTGCAGGTCGGTTCTTATTTCATTGTACCCACTCCGACATGCAAGAGCATACCAAACAGTCATTACCTCAGCACTCGTTACCTGAGACAGAAGCGACCCGAGCGATAATTTCGCTGCAGAAACTATGAGCAACTATGTTGACCGCTTGGTAGGCGTCACTTGTCTTAGACGGGAATAGACAAATAGTCAATATTATATCGATGCGTACACCGTCATTACCAGCTTCTAACATACTGAATTTATTGACATTGACGTATCTTCATGCTCTTACTCAACAAGCATTTTAGTACTTTTGTGAATTTAAGTTAAGAAATTCTTCCATTATTCTGTTTAGTTACTCGGATTCATGCCTAATTAGTACTTTATGATTTACAGTGTAGAATAGACCCGTGCTCTGTTCTGGTACACATTTCATAAAAATGTGCCGAAATTTCCTATATACTGTAGGCGTATAAGTTTATTTCCTGTTATGACTAAAGAAGTGTCATTCATATCAAATCGATAAGCCAGGGTAACAACTCTCATCCGACCGACTGCTTTTTCATTGTCGGTATTTTTACTTCAGTCACCGAATGAGAGCCTGCATCATTTGTGACCTCAATGCCGCAGCAGTTTTTGAAGAACTGTTCGACAATAACTTGTGTGGCAGAAGATATTTTGTTCATGGTCTTATTATTTGCATAGTTGCAATTTAATTTATGTAGTGCATTTTGTGCTGCTTTGCTACGTAGATTCCTTCTTTATTGAACATAGCTACATGTTGATAGTCAACCTGATTAAAAGATTGAGCCATTTTATGACTTTTCCATTAATCGCATTGCAACGAGAATCTTTCACTATAGATGCAGGGATTGTATTTCAATATACAAGGATTAATTTCATAGTTATTAGCTACTTCTTGGGTTGTGGCCCACCCTGGTCAACGTTTCCGAACCCCTGACGTAAGCATTCTCCCGATTTCTCAGTTGATAAATCAGTTAATTTTTTTAATTTTTAATAGATAGTATAATCTAATAGAAATCGGCATGCATACGTATAGTCCTAAATCACACAGTTGTGACTGTTTATTTTCCCATTTGAGAGGAAGATGACCTCGTCAGAAAAACTGTTTGTAGGAGAACCTGGGTTCATCACATCGCTAGTTAATTTGTTCTATATGTGAAATTGAAAGCAAGTAGGTTAATTCTCCGAACGTTTTCGGCCATTCTTTTCAGGGAGTTACACGGCAATGACAAGTCACGAAGTGAGAGCGTATTTTTAGCATATTTGGTAGCGTAGGGGTAGCATTGATTGATGTGTTGAACACTGTTTTATCATGCGCTCGCACTTCGTGACTTGTCATTGCCATGTAATTCCCTGAAAAGAATGGCCGAAAACGTTCGGAGAATTAACCTACTTGCTTTCAATTTCATACATAGAATTGTACCGGTAACAGAGTGCTTCAAAGTTAATTTATTCGCAAAACTGAAGCCTTAGTTCATAGTCGTGCGTTCATACACATGTGAAATATAAAATGACTTCATAATCGTTCGTTTCAGATCATGTCGAGCAGAAACTCGTGGAATATCACGCACGCTTATGGATTACATCCATGAATTGACCATCAAACACAAGTCGGAATGCGCTTTCAGAAGGTGGCTTTTATTACTGCCATCGGGCAGTATTTTTGTGGATTCATATTTTGCCTTAAGCAACAAACCGTTTTTATTCGAACCTCTACCGACAACATCACTGGTTTTTTGAGAAATAAGTGGATATCAACCACTGAACGGTTTTGTGAGTAACTTTACTTGTACTTAAGTGAGTAACTAAGTGTATATTTTGTGAAAATGAAAATCAAAGAAAAAGTCCATCTTGTACATAATAGAATTACTGAAGTGACTGTCTGCATAGCTCCGCGTTAAGAAGTGATGTTGTAAATGGAAAGAAAGTTTTTATTGTGTTGTTTTTGTTTGGTGTGTTTTTGTGTTTTGTTGTTTTTGGTATATGTTTTGTGATTGTGTTGTTGATGTTTGTTTTGTTTGTGTTCTTTTGTATTTTGTTGGTTGGTGTTTTTTGTTGGTGTTTTTGTTGTTGTTTTTTTGTTGTTTGTGTTTTGGTGTTTTGGTGTTATTGTGTTTTGTTTTTGTTTTTTTGTTTTTTGTAGTTTTGTTTTGGTTTTTTGGTTGTTGCTGTTTTTGTTTGTTTTTGTTGTGGTTGTTTTGTTTTGTTTGTTGTGTGTTTGTTTTGTTGTGTTTGTTTGTTTGTTTTTTTTGTGTTGGTTTTTTTTTTGTTTGATTTGTTGTTGTTTGTTTTTGTTTTTGTGTTGGTGTTTTTGTTGGTTTGTTGTTATTTCTTAGTTTATCTTTTGTGTTTTGTGGTAGGTTTATTTTTTGTATTGTTGTAGTTGTTGGTGTTATGTTTGTTGTTTTGTTGTGTTTGTTTTGTGTGTTTTATTGTTGTTGTTAGTTTTTTTTTGTTGTTTGTTTTTTGTTTCTTGTTGTGTTTTTTTTTTTTTCTGTTGTGTTTTTTTGTGTTGTTTTGTTGTGTTTTGTGTTTTTTGTTTTTTTTGTTTTTTTGTTTTGGTTTGTTTTTTTGTTTTGTTTGTTGTTTTGTTTATTGGTTTTTTGTTTTGTATTTGTTTTATGTTGTGTTGTTTTGGTTTTTTTTTTTTGTGTGTTGATTTGTTTTTTTTTCTTTTGGTTTTTTTTGTTTTTAGTTTGTTTTTGTTTTGTTTTTTGTTGGTGTTTTTGTTGTTTGTTGTTTTATATGTTGTTGTTGTTTTGTTTGTGGATAGTGTGGTGTGTTTTTGTGTTGTGTTTGTTTTATGTGTTATGGTTCTTGTTTTTGTTTTGTTTGTGGTTTTTCTTTTTTTGTTTTTATGTGTTTTGGTTTTGTTTGTTTTTGTGTGTTTTTTTATTTTTCGTTTTTGAGTTGTGTTTTGTTTTTTTTTTTTGTTTTTTATGTGTGTTTTTTGTTTTGTTGGTGTTGCTTTTGTTTGGTTTTTTGTTTGTTGTTTTGTTGTGTTTTTTTGGTTGGTTTTTTTGTTGTTGTTGGTGTTTTTTTTGTTGTTTTTTTGGTTTGTTTTTTTTGTTGTTGTTGTTTTTGTTTTGGCTTTGTGGTTGTTTGTTGTTATTGTTTTTGTTGTTTGTTTTTGTTTTTGGTTGTGTTTGGTGTTGTTTTTTTGTTGGTTGTCTTTGTTTGTTTTGTTGTTTGTTTTTTGTTTGTGTTTTTTGTTTTGTTGTTGTTTTTGTTGGTTTTTGTTTTTTTTTGTTTGTGTGTGTTTTTGTTTTGTTTTTGTGGTTTGTTATGTGTTTTTTTGTTTGTTGTTTTTTGTTTTTTGTTTTGTTGTGGTTGGTTGTTTTTTTTTGTTTTTTTTTTTTTTTTTGTTTGTGTTGTGTTTGTTTTTGTTTTTTGTTTTGTGGTTTTTGGTTTTTGTTTTGTGTTTTTGTTTGGTTTTTGTTGTGTTGTATTTGGTTGATTGTTTTTTGTGGTTTGTTTGTTGTTGTTTTGTGTGGTTTTGTGGTGTGTTTTTTTGTTTGTTGTTTGGTTTGTTTTTTTTGTTGTTTTGTGGTTTGTTTTGTTGTTTTGTTTGTTTTTTTTTGTGTTGTTTTGGTTTGTTTGTGTTTTGTTTTTGTTTGGTTTTGTGTTGTTTTTTTGTTTTTGTTGTTTTTGTTGTTATTTGTTTGTTTGTTTGTTTTGTTTTTTGTTTTTGGTGTTGTTTTTGTTTGTTTTTGTTTGTTTGTTAGCTGACTGCATACTGACTTCTTAATTTCCTTGGGATACGAGAGTGTAAACAGTACTGCTTGATTTTCGATATCTTGAGGAACAGAGACTTGCTCAGGTTATCTCGACGGGCAGCTATTTCATTTTTATGGCATTTACAAGTTCTTTGATTGCCACTACCATAGTATATATCAAATATCATTCGATGTGCTCGGTTATCCAATCTCTGAAGTTGTTTTGAGAGGCTTTTATTGATATAGGCTTTTTTGATATTAACCACTGAACGTGATTAGGGAAGAAAACTGGTTTTCACTGTTTGCCAACATCAGGCTCGGGGATTTCCTCTAAAACATTCATGAATATGACCAATCCCTTATTTTCAACAACCACTGAACGGTTTTTGGAATCCATCTTTTCGCATTTGTACTTAAGTGAGTAAGGTGTATATTTCAAAATAGAATGAAAATCATAGCATTACAGATAATCATTAGTAGATGATGAAATAATTACAAATTAGCAGTTCTTTCTCAATGAAAAAAATAGCATTTGTACATAAACGATAGTTCCAACGCAAAAAAATGTATAAATGAAGGTAGCATACCATTTATAAGGATACAGGAGTAAGGAACAAATGAGTGCAGTCGTCGTGACGTAGCCGTGTATGGCAGACATGACTGCCCACTTCTTGGCATGCGCCTTGGAATTATGTCATGCAGTGGATGCTCAATAATTTGTTCACATCTTTTAAAGAAGTCCGCGACACCAGTTCGACGAAGAGCTGACAAATCTTGAAAAAGGCTGCATCGACAATCTACCCCACTAGATCAGTCTATGTACGCGATTTTAAAAGACACGCAACTTGTGAATAAGTTGCGTAAAAGTATGTACTTAAGTAATCAAGTAAGTAAGTTCTTTTCACAGGTGTCTAGGCATGTGCTTCAATTTGACGACATTGTGATGACGTCATGCCTAAATAATACGCTAATGGAGAAGTTCGGTCATGATCACAGCCATGACTCATGACTATGCAAGTACCAATCACACACTAATGAAAAGGATTAGCTTACTTTTCTTATTTTTTTAATAGACGGATTGAGTCCTGCTCATATTTTGAAGGCCACCCAATCAATCAGATTTCACGTTTAAGTCAATGAGAAAAAAATCTTAGGCGAAGAAAATTTTTCATGACATCAGATAAATTGGTTGACCTCCATAATATGAATGAGCCTGGCTGGACGCTTAACTTGAACTTTTTCGCAGTAGCAGATTGTCAGTAAAATTCTGGTTCTTGCTCTACATTATAGACAAAAATTAAGCGTGTAGTGTTTATTACTTAATGAGAAATCCTAGTTTGAAAACCGTTTTTTTGAGACTTTTGAGTTACCCTGCAATACTTTATTGGAAGAATCAAAGGGCTACAATAGTTCCAGAGCACGCTTGCAGTGAGCCTAACGAACAAGAACGTATAAATGCAAACTTTACAATGCGGTGAAAATTCAAAGGAAGCAAGTTTAAATTTGAAGGCACTGAGAGAAGAAGAAATAACGACATTCTCAGGTAGAGAGTTCCATACTCCGGCTATGCGATGGGTAAAGAAATGTTTGCGAATTTCGCACCTGTGATGATCAGTAGGGACAATTTCATTGAATGGCCTTGAGTTCTCGTTGGTTCAGACATCAAGATAAATACGTTTTCATACAGAATATCAACCAATCCATTCAATAGCCTATACACAAAAGCCAGGTCGAAATATTTTCTTCTTTTTTCTAGAGACAAAAGATTAGGCGAAGCGAGACGTGAGGAATAAGTGTCACAATAAATGCATGCACGGCGGCAAACAACTTTGGTGAAGAAACGTTGAGCATTTTCAACCAGTTTTATGTCCTAAATAATTAGTTGAGGATTCCATACTTGAGTGCAATTCTCGCACAAAGGAACGGTAGGCCGTTGATAGAACCTCAAGGTCGTTTGAGGAAATGAGATGACAATGAGAAGAAAAGGAAAGATTGATGGAAAATGAATATAGAGATCGCAAACTTCGAACGAACGGTTGATGAAATACGACTGATCAATATTCTCTGCATCATTCTCTGCATGTGACAACCTAAGTTTGCTTGATGAAGGCTTTTGTCTAGATTTGACTATGCCCTCACGAAAATTCCTTGTGATTTTTTATGAGATTTTTATCAACAATGTCTCATGAAATTTCATGCAGATTTGGAACGCTTTCGCATGAAAAATCTCATCAAATTTCATGAGTTTCTCATAAAAATCTCGTTAACAGATTATGAATTCGATTTTCATACCGCTGAATTTTTTCTGACAATTAGTTATTAAGGCTAACCTCTCTTTGCCTCGCCACGCTGGCCATACCATTCCAACGCCATGTCCACAATACCACCAGTATTTCAGTATTCGCATGAATAAACCATTATTTACCATGATCAGATATTGAACTGTGATTGCATATATGTCTATTTTCAATATCTTGCATAGTAATGCTAATTGTTAAGTCAAATTATATGTGCATCATTTCGAAAAGGCTGTTGCAGATCGCAATGATATATTCTATATTGTTGCTTTTTATTCTTTGTAGACAGAACTTGACGATTCTTATCGCTTGAATAAGCTTCCTTATGACTCCTTCCTTTCGCGGCTAGCAAGCATACCTGACTACTTATAAACTTATCATCACAAAAACCTCATATCATCCACACGAATGCTCTCATTACCACTCATTGTATTTTCATCAAAATATCATGAGAACATCATCAGTTAAGTATCTTCTTATGAGAATGTCATGAGACTCATCATCATTGTAAGAACTCTCATGAAAATCTCATGAATCCGCTCTAAATTTCATGAGTTTCCATGAAACATTTTCGTGTAGGTGTCCACTTATTGAAGCTGATATTAATTTGAAATGACGTTCAATCATTGTATTTTTACATTTTGTGTCAGAAAATTGTACTCAAATGAACAGAATAATGTACATCATCTTTAGTTCGAAGTTGCAAAAAGTGAACACGGTAAGTTGTTAGCGGATGGATGCTACATTGTACTTAAAGTGCGCTCATCCACATCTCACAGATGCTATTTGAATGAAAGATATAGACTTCATCTATAATTCAATTTCGTGATGTACAAAGATGAAACAATACCGAATTTCTATCCGCACAGCTAATTGCGCCGATGAAGGATATTTTTACGTTGTTTCATTGATATGAATAATCCATAACCATTAGTGAAACAAGAGATGACACATCACCGTAATGCATCGATGCAAGGCGTAATTGTCGAAGTACAAATAGATTTTTTGCATTTTGCAAATCGGATACATTAGTTGTTTCACAGTCACAGAAAGTTGTCGAGGAAATGCAAATTCTTAACTAATTTTCTGATAATTCTGGAGATTTTGTTAAATGTGATCGAGGTACCTGTGATTACTACCCGATAATATTCATCGTGACGATTTTGTTTAAAAATCAAGCTGTATTGATTATACAGTGTACACACTGTAGCTCCTGCGCTACCAAACCGTTGAAATGTTTGCTACCAAATGCTTTATTTTCTTACTTCTGGTAGCGTTTTTGCTGTCTGTTAGCGAAGTTACCAGACTTCCTTCGCATCCAATAGAGGCTTCTTTTTTTCTAATCCCATGAATATGTCATAAGTTGCATGCTTGTTTTTACTGCGTTATAAGTAGTCAGATATTAAAGTTTAAATATCAAACTTATAATAATGAATTCGACTTTATTGCACGTTTTTTATATGCATAAGCAACAAGTTCACAGAAAGAAACAGTGTACATTAAGTAATTTTGAAAATATGAACAAATTAGATCCGAAGTGATAATGCGTGTTAATTTCAAAACGCAAAAGCAAAATAAATTTATGTTTGATATATATATATATACTTTCTCTTCTCTTTACAATTTTCTGCAGGTAGGTGGTAATTTTAAAATCGGCATGACATAGAACAATGGGTTGGAGTTGCGTGCACAGTTGACTATATGACTACTAGCATAGAGGGAGCGATAATTCTCATCCTTTATTTCTTGACGGTCCATTCGAACTCTTGCGTGAATCCCCTGTTTGGCCGATGTAAGTGGCTCTACATCCTGCACATTGCAAGGCATAAATTGTGTTTCTAGAATTGCAGTTGATATTGGATTTGATTTGAAATTGTTTTCCATTTTTCTCATCATTGAATGTTTTTCCGAATAACAGATATTTACAGCACTCACATCGTTTATCATGACATTTCTGCATACCATTTATTGCCATGTCGATTTGCGTCCCTTGCTATTTAAATTCAATAAAGATCTCGGTTGTTGATGGCAAGGTCTTCATTCTGTAATTTTTAAATTTTGAGGTTAATTTTCCAACACTTGAAAAGGCTTGAAGTAATAATTTTCTGGTTTATATAACGTCACGATTATTCGGATTGAAAGGTTTTCACATACGAATATCACGTTATCATCCTAATAGTTTGGTGCTCGTTTAGGACCGCGTTATCCTAGATTTAGAGATAGCATCACTCTAAAACACTTGTTTGGATGGACCTTAGGTTTTTTAGTCTTATGCGCATTTCATCAAGTCTAGTCTTACGCGCATTTCGTCAACTTCTTTCAACTGTTTTTGAAACCGAACGCGGTTTGACCTTCTTCCTGGAAGTCTACTCATGGGAATGATATATTTAAAACTACATATACTAAAATACATACAAAATCTATAAAGCTGCATTCAAATAAGGTTTAAGCATAGAAATAAAATACTGCTCTTTCTTGTCTCTGGTCCCAAACCCCGAATTCGCAGATGATCCTTGATATATTGGCGCACCTTCAAAAGAGCCAACTCGGAAGATTTCTACAACAGCATGGCAATATGGAGCACTAACCGTAAGGATCCTATATTGGATCATCATTAAAATTTGTTGTCTATAAAACTGTCAATCTATTACGACAAAGATCCCCCAGAGTTAGTCTGTCCCACACATATTTCGTAACAACCTTTACAGTGGAGGATGTAAATGACATTTCTGCGGATAGTCCAGTTTCATCATTCTTGTTTTATATGGAAGAGTCATCTTAGCATCATCAAAACTTTTAGATCTATGGTTTTCCCCCCGTTGTAAGAGGGGTTAAGAGTATGAATTATTTTTATTCAGTGAGATTATGAATGTTTGCAATCGTAAAATATTTTGTAGATATACTACTGACCTTAGGACTGTCACTCAGTACTAATCAATAAAAACAAAACATAAGATGAGAAAGTTCCAGTTTAAATCTAAGACTGTGGGTCATTGACTCATTGAGGCGACTGAATACCAGATAGAATGCGCGCTTGTCTGGTACGCCATGAGGAGCGAAGCCATCTTTAGGGAAGAAATGTAAGTGGTTTGATCAGTAGGCTATGGAGAGTGAAATTATATTGCATTTGGTAGCTCACGTTTAACAGTTTACTTACAACTTGGAAGCATACAAGTTAGATCATGATCCAACTTAAATAAAATTCGGTCCACCCCCCATAGTGGGATAACCTTGGAACTTGACTTTCAATATTATTTCGATCATAATGCGTTTCAGTGCCATAGTACACATAGTGTCAAGGTTGCTTTCTCACACACACGCTAACCATGATCCATCAATTTTTCATCCATCAACTTCTGAATCATGATAACTTCTGAAAGAAGACATTTTAATAAACAGATAAGAAAAAATGGCCGAAAAATACCCTGTTTTGAGGAGAAGATTATAAAGACGATAACTGACACACATCTTAACTTTTTTTCCCGTTGTGAACAATTACACAATAATGAGGTAATAATATTTCGATTCATAATGCGTTTTCAGTGCCTCACAAGCTTGAAGCATATTCCATCTTGCCGATGTTCGATATCCAACCCGTTTACAAAAGCAAGGATGTTAATTGAATAATCACTAGGTGACATCACGCTCAATATCATGCGCAATTACACATGACCGTAGACATCGTGGCTATGCGGGATATTGCTGCAATATAAGCTATATAAGTTAGTATAGTTTGGGCAGTCCAGCTAATATAGACTTTGCGTCTCATCGTGTTCCATGCATTGTATCAGAGGCTAAACAATGTGCATAGCGACCTCAATTTCATGCGCAGAGGAAGACGAACATGCTTGGCGGTTCATCCATGCGTTTCAAGCGGCAACGCAGACAACCCGTAGACGACGCGCAAACTATAAACGCTCGACCTCGCGTATTCATAAACATTTCCCATGTTTTAACAGCATCAGATCAAGTGATTTCTGACTCTTAGTTCAGCGCGTATGTACTACGCGGGTAGAAGTATAAAAGTCCTTAACCACGGATGTTTGGGGTGTTCCTATTTACGCGTGAATTTACGCGTGGCATGTCACCTAGTGATAGCTTTGTTTTCAGACTGTCACATGGAGGTGTCATTTTTGCATCAATCACGGCAAGCAAGTTGATTCAGCGCCGCATTCTCTCAATCATAAGTCCATGGGTGTCTTTTAACCCTAAAGCCGATTGTTCATTTTTTTTCAACTTCATCCGGTTGTTTGTTAACATTTTGTAAACAGAAAATTTTACTCATATTGAGCTAATTTTCAAACGGAAAAAAGTTAAGATTGCGTGCAGGTTATCTCTTTATAATCTTCTCCCCAAAAACAGGGTATTTTTCGCCATTTTTTTCTTATTTGAGTTCTTTGCAGTCAATTCCCTTTGCATTGCTTGTGCACATGTGATGCACGATACAGGTAATCATATATCATTTTGCTGTTTCTATTTCAAACATATAATAATAAAGAAATTATTATATGATTAGATGCGCACAACGACCTATGTGGATCCTTACTGCACATGAAGCATCGGCGAGGAACAGTCTGCCTGTAAGAGAACATGAAATATTTTGGTTTTTTCTTTGAAACCTAGCACTGCATCAGCCTAATACAATGGCTCTTGGTAAGTGATTGCGTGAGTCGCAAAGGGTTTTGCAAGCTGAATGCGCAACCTCTTTCAAGTGATGCTTTCTTCTTCTTTAGTATAGCTACCTTTCTTCAAAGGCAATTCCCCCCCCCCCCCCCCCCCCCATTCAATGCTTCATTCAAACAGTCGATATCATCATTTTTTAATACCGGATAATGACAATCTCTACAAACTTCTACTGATGACATGCGTTTCCACTATTTCGTCTGTTACATCACATAGATCCTTATCTTCCTCAAGTATATAATCATTTATGAACAGAGTTTTCTGTTTCCATCACAAGGCTCTCCTGAATAAGAGGAGCTCAATCATGTGTGAAACGAAATCTTATGATCAACTGAAATCTCGTCTATGATCTTCTGATGATACCGATTCACGAAACCATACGATAACCGAAACACGATGATGATTGAGTGATTCTATATCCTTGATGGTTGTTGGCCAGATCATCTGCAATACAGTGTGAATCACATGAATACAGGTACTTGAATATCTGAAGAAATTACAGTACGCAATAGACTGGTAGACATATGGTTCTATTGCATTATGTAGTTTGTAATAGCACAAAAGTGCATAAAACCTCGTCCGCAACAAAATAGTTTTTAGCTTATGTATGAGCTAAATAAAATTTCATGATGATGTGAAAAATAACTTATGCAGAGATGTACAAACAGACATTATTGTTTATTTCAAAATGTCAACAGCCAACCGATTAAGGATCCCTAAGCTCACAGCCGCAACATTAAAATATCCTCGATGGGAAATTTAATACAGATTCTTATTGATTTGATGGCTGGACAATGAAATATAAAGTACACAGAATATTATTCTAGTAGCTATGGTGCTTGCAGTTGAAATGTTGACAAATTGTATACACCCAACCCCCTTTTTAGGGTTAATGTGATTTATAGAGTTTGTATTGAGGAGGAGCGCTATTGATTTTGAGAGGGATGTTCATCAGTGAAAATATGGTAAGTATGTCTACAGCATGCAGGACGCAAGATGAAGTGGACTGTGTCGGTAGAAAGCAAGTAAAAATTCGATATTTTGGAATAATTGCATGTGAAATTCTACTTGAAAGTGAAGCAAAAATGTTAATATTAATTTCAAGGATGACTTCATTGGTTTCTTGTTAGTAAAGAGCCCTCACGAAAATTTTTCATGAGAACTCATGATATTCTCATACAAGAAAATGAATGTTCTCATGATGCTTTGGAAGAGAATATAATGAGTGATAATGGAGAACATTTATGAGGATAATATCTCAAGATGCGTTCATGGGAAAATCATGAAACATTCATGAGGGTTTTGTTAAAATAAGTTTGTAAGTAGTAAGGTGTGCATGATTAGCCGCGAATGGAAAAGAGCTTATTAAATCGATAAGAACTTCCAAGTTCAGCCATCTTGAGATGAGTGCATATATAATTTGACTTTACAAATAGATGTTGAACGCAAGATGTTGAAAATAAAGATATACAAAATCACAGTTCAATATCGTATCGTTAAAACATGTAACCTTCAGAGACCTGTTTTTTTTCACACCCTCTGAGACCTGAGGGGGGTCCAGTGGACCCCTATTAACATATTCTTAGTGTTACCTGCTTAAATCGATATCAAAACATTAGGAAAGTTGATTTTAAGTAAAACAATGATGTTTGCGTGTAGCAGGTCGGTATAACGAAACCCCTGAGTGACTTTCAGCCTTCTCAGTAAACACGTGCAATAATATGGTGTTTTTGTAAGTCAACCACATTTAGTACAGCATCATTTGTACTAGGAGGCGGCTTTACGATATTTTGCGTCACCATAAAGCCTCAGATAGTTGATTTTGATGAAATTGATTTAATTCATGCCGTGATCCTTTCCATTTGTACATTCCTTCAAATTTATCCAAAGCTATCAGAAATAGACCTAAAATGAAGTCAAAATTGCTGTACTTTCTAAAGTCAAAACAGCTGTGGAGATTCTCAAACTTATCATTACTACTCGCTGTGAAAAGTTTGTCATCAATCAGTTTTTGGTGCTCAACTATGAATATAATGATGTAGCTTTCATTTCGGACATCGATTTATGTCGAGTTGTTCATATAGGCCAACCAGTCACGCGAGATCATGTGCGAAAACAAAATATTCACATTTTGCGACAGATTCTATCCAACACATTGCACATCTTACGAGGCATGATGCAAACAATGAATAATTGACTTTCACTCTATATACACCATCGTGGACATGTTCGACATCATTTTTCATCTAATTACAAAAATTTTGTGATGGAATTTCTACACCCTCTGAGTCCAGTGGATCCCCTTGGCCTATCTGGCATACTTCTACTGATTCAATTGAAAATAGAAAAAAACACATGCAAGATTCACTGTCAGAAATGATGATTTTGTATGGGCTTGAGTGGTTGATATATCGTCAGCGTAAAAAATGAAATAGAAAAATGTGGCTCCGGGGTCCACTGGACCCCCTCAGGTCTCTGAGTGTTAGTCGGTTGTCGTATGAAAATCGGTGATGTCATCAATCTCCTCTGCTGTTAGAGAGAGTGGAAAGTCATGTGGGTGAGTGTGCGTTAGCGTCTGTTGGAATAAGGTTTGATGCGTTGGTTGTATGATGGGTGAGAAAGTCATTGATTTCTTTGCTGGTTCCTTGTGTGAAAGTGTGTTGCCCTTATGGAGGAAAGTATGTGTTGGTGATGAGGAATCGCTTGTTTTTGTGTAGAAGTGTATTTTTAGATGCTTGTTGTTCTATGTTTTTGCCATTAAAATACGGGAGGGTCTCGAAGATTTGAAATTTAAGTGGAGTTGTGTTTCTTGATGAGGAGGCCTTTGTTGTGTTTTATTCCATCTGTGCGATGGATGGTGTAGTTGGAATCGTTGGGTCTTTTCTTATGCTCTCGTGATAGTGATTTTGTTGTCTAGGATGAGCTGTGTTAGCTTTATTTTCGATGCCGTTTATGTTGAGTTGTATGATATATATAACTATCGATAGTGAGCGTGCTGTTTTTGTATTTTGTGCTGTTGGTCTGAGTGTTTGTAGCACCGGTGGTAAGTTGCTGTCTGGAGGTGCTGGATCGTGGATTGTGGAGCTAGGTGAGGTAGTGGTTGTGGCGTGGATAAGGGTGCCGGACAAGATGGAATGGGGTTGCAGTTGTTAGAGGAATTGTTTTGATTGCGTGCAATAGTGCCACTCACTCTGTGTTTGGCTTAAGTCCAATATGCGTTGTAATGGGCGCAAGTGATGCTTGTGCATTTTAGGTGTAGCTAGTGATTGCTTGTGATGTCGCACCGTATGGATGGTTTGTCTGTCCTTTTGTGATGGGCTTGTGCTACGGATCGCACTATTCAATATTGAGTACATGAGTTTAAGAGAAAGCGTGAGTCTCGAGTGTGCACAAGAATCGAATGTATTAATGCGAATTTAAGGTACTCATGCTATCCGCGAATGGAAAGAGACATGAGAAAGCTTACTAAATCGATAAGAACTTCTAAGTTCTAACCGTGAAACTCGTGAGCGTCGGTTGTGTCTAAGACATCTCTGTGCAACGAGGAATTTTTCATTCATCATATCATCGATACAGTGATCCCCTGAGCTGGATTTATATATCATTCATTATGAGCTCATTTATATATCCGTCGTTTGGTGTAACTTTTGTCTCCATATATCAAGTGGGAGCTGTGAAATTTGGCGTGGAGAGGATCACGTAAGTTTGTGTCACTCTGCGCATGCGCGAATCTCGTGTGCTGATTCCACAAGTACTGCTGCACTGCAAACCATCGCGTACTGTGTATCTTCAAATGTGGTTATCTCCAAGTCGTTTCTCAACAGCTTTACTGGTCTAGTGGATTAACACACTAACTTGCAGTCGGATTGCTTCTGGTGACCTGGGTTCGAGACCATCTGACTATCATTTTGGTGGATCGTTGTTCACGGTGCCTTGGAAATTGACCCCCCCTTTTTTTTAACCTTGAAAAAATTGTCCATAAAATCTGAAAATTTATTCTAAATCAAAATTTTGTGCTGAAAACGAATATGATTTCAAAAAATCGAACAACGAGCTCTTCAAAAGATAATTGACTTTTATTGATCAGTAATGATCTGATTAATTCACAGTGATTGATTTAGTAGATTTGTACTTCTGTGATGTCATAATAGTGCAATATATGCAAATTAACCTGGCAGAAAATGAATATGATATCCAAAGTATCATAACTACAGCCGATTATACGTTTTCGGATGAGCTATTGACCCCCTCATATCGCCCCCCCATCTGATTGATTGATTAATGATCGATTACACGATATGGAATATTAAAATGTTTAAAATGTTGATGAGATGTAAGATTATGACGCAGAAAACGAATATGATATCCAAATATCATAACTGCAGCAGACTACAAGTTACATATTACCCCCCCTATTATTGATCAATATCGATCTGATTGATGGTGATTGATTTTTTTTTGCCTTAGAATACGAATATATCCTCTGCACATAGGTTGGTATGTTTTAGAATGGTGAATATGATTATGTCGAAAACGAACATGGTGTTAAAATGTATGATAACTGCAACAGAGTATAAGATACAGACTAGCTTCAGATTAACTCAGGTGTCGTCTTATCGGTTTCACACTTTTATGTAAGTATAGTAATAACATGTGGAAACAGCGCTACCACGAACTGACAAAGCAGAACAATAGAACTGTTTCTGATGAGGACAGTATGACGCACGCACACAATGATGTTTGTCATGCCATGTGACTAATCGATGATCATTCGATTATTCTATTCGATAGCCGCTGTCGTATCGAAGCCAGTCTGATCGAAGCATTGGTCTTTCTCATTCTTCATTCGTTTGACGTTATAGCTCATGCTCATCATGCATCAACTCACAAGGAATGTTTGCAAAAGGTCTGCTTGATATGTTTCAATAAATGTGGCAAGGACAATCGATGTATCACAGACAGGGAATACAATTTGATTTCCGAGTTTGTTTTCCATGGATTTGATCGCGATGACTGGAGAATACCAACGGTTATATGCGGAACATGTCGATTGGTTTTGGGTGAGTACGCCAATGGCAAATTTACTCGTAAATTGAGTGTATATGATCATAGTGAGGTTGGTCGGCATCAATATCATACCAGGTCAAGATATACAAATTGCGACTGTCTTGTTTGCACTATTTCCAAAACTAATGAATCCGTCAGTTCTAAGAATTCCAGGTTAACTAATATCAAACCCAATCCAGGAAGACCATCAACACAAGAGAAAAGTGACCAGCCCAACCAGCTCCAGACCAACCAGCTTGAAACTTTGCAGCTTGTGCTTATCAGACATAGGTAGGGGAAAACCACACAACTGCTCTCGTTCCGGAGCTCTGACGAATGTTAAGCAATTAATGAATTCGGCGGAAAATAATAAGAAATTGCCAGAACAAGTTGTGCACTCTTACATTCAAGAGTCTCATGATGATGACTTCTTGCTGACATCGCCTAAAGGCGGCAGTCCCTTGAAGCTTTCCCGTGGAATTACGGACGATTTCAATGCTCGGGTTTCGTGTCAGAATATTACCAATATTCAATCTGAAATGAATTTGAGCAACCGTCAATCTTTGAAATTGCGCCATGAGCTGAGAAGAGCATCAACCAAGATTGAACCGAATTTGGAAGCCCACTTGTATGCTACCGATCATTGTTTTGATGACTACTTCACGTTAAAAATGATTGATTTCTGTGTCATGGAGCAAGATGTTGTAAAAGGCGTAGAGCTTACTCCTGCTGTTGTCTGTAAAGATGTACGACAGTTAATTGATTTCATACTTGAAAGGAGAGGCATGGATCGTGGTGACTACTACATCAAAATTTACATTGACGGTGGAGGCTTTTTCCTCAAAATTTGTTTGTCAGTTTCTGATAAAAACTACAATGGGCGATATAAAGACACAGGATTGAAGCATATTTTTCTAGTCGTTTTATCTGAAAATGTACAAGAGAATTATCCAAATATTTTAATACTATGGGTATCAGCAAATTTGAACGATCTGGATTTTAGCAATGAGAAATTGACAATTTCATGTGATCTCAAACTTGCGAATTGTTTGCTTGGACTGATGTCCCATGGTGCGACTTTTCCCTGCTGATTGCACATTGAAAGGAAATCTTACCATGGTGGCTCTTTCTCTGGAAATTCCTGCATGAAACTCCTTTCTAATATTGACTTGCTCCAATCAATGTGCCCATTGCATTGTCTGCCATACGTCAAGGTCTTTCGATATTTTTCAAAGGTAAGCAAGCAATTTGTGTTATTATGTTGATACCGTTAGATGTTTTTTCGATGTTTTTGACTTCCGATGTTTTCAGAGGTATGTAATTTGTTTTATTCATTATGTTTATGCGATTACTAAGATGCAAAACCTAGTCCAAACTCTAAACTTTATTTCGAAATTCATTTCTACTGCATCACCAATATTTTCAGAGCTCATTATTTCATAAACAATTTCGTGAACAATTCAGCCTCACTAAAAACTGTACTGGTGTATATGTAGCCTTTTATTCATTTTACAGGTTGTTGAATCATGCTTCGGATGGGAGCTGAAGTCATCCTACCTCGAAGACATCAACAACTTCAAAATGGCATATTTTTGGATGTCAACGTGACGCCCAAAGTACATGCCGTTATCTGGCATGTTCCTCAATTTTGTGCGAGATTCAACGAAGGATTGGGACGATGTTCAGAACAAGCAGGAGAGTCAGTTCATCATGATTTCGCAAAGACCTGGGAAAACTATAAGTTAAAGTCTCTGTCTCATCCTGAATATGGCAACTCGCTGAAAGGAGTTGTGTGCGCATACAATGGTATCCATCTAGTAAACTTATAGACTAAAATCAAATCTTCTTTGTCCGGCTGATATAGCATACCCAGGACTTCACTTCTTCTAATTATATGAGTTCAATTAACGTTGTCATTTTTTCTTTCATGGTCATTAGTTCGACATAATATTTTTTGTCTTCTACCGGTATAACATACATGTAGTTTTCCATATAGTAATGAACATTACAAACATACCAATATACCATGATAGCATAGCAAAAATCACTTTTAATCAATCAGATCGACATTGATCAATAATTAATATGTAACTTGTAGTCTGCTGCAGTTATGATATTTTGGATATCATATTCGTTTTCTGCGTCATAATCTTACATCTAATCAACATTTTAAACATTTTAATATTCCATATCGTGTAATCGATCATTAATCAATCAATCAGATCGATATTGATCAATAGCTCATCCGAAACGTATAATCGGCTGTAGTTATGATACTTTGGATATCATATTCATTTTCTGCCAGGTTAATTTGCATATATTGCACTATTATGACATCACAGAAGTACAAATCTACTAAATCAATCACTGCGAATTAATCAAATCAATACTGATCAATAAAAGTCAATTATTTTTTGAAGAGCTCGTTGTACGATTTTTTTGAAATCATATTCGTTTTCATCACAAAATTTTGATTTAGAATAATTTTTCAGATTTTATGGACAATTTTTTCAAGGTTAAAGTCAATTTCCAAGCACCGTGTGGTGCGCATCGTGATTTTGACATGCCTGATAACAACGACTTGTCTGGTTGTTTTCGCTCTTCAACTCGCAAGCTATCCGCTAGTCAAATAAGCAAACTAACGAAGGCTCAGCTGCAAAATGCCTTGGTAGAGGCACTCTCATCATCGGAATCAGATGATAAACTTCACTCCAAGTCAAGCGTATCGGAAGAAGTGCTAACTGTCCCAGCTTTTCAAGTCATTCATTACAGAGTTAGAAAGCAGACTTTCGATCCGCATTGATGGGGTTATCTCCAAAATAGACAGCATTGAAAGGTCTATAGAACATATAAAGTCCAACCAAGTTCGTATTGATACGGAGATGGAGGGAATTCGGAAGACCGTGCTAAATCAGCAACTCTACATAGAGAATCTGGAGTATGAGAAAAGAAAGAATAACGTCATAGTTACCGGTGTGCCCGAAGGTAGATTTTGCCATGAAGATGAGACTCTGGAAAAAGATTCTGTACCTACAAGATTGCATTGACAATGCGGTCATTCATGCAGATATCGTTGCTACTAAATGTCTTGGTCGTGAGAAGATTGGCAGAAATAGGCCGTTGCTTGTGCAATTTGATGAAATGAAGGACCGCAATATGCTGTTATTTCAACAGAAGAAGCTGAATGGAAATGCATTTGGAAAGGTCTATGTCAATAAGGACGTTTCATATCTTGTCAGACAAGAAGAAAAGAGACTTCGTGATGTTAAGAAAGACTACAAATCGAGATTAAGACCTAGCGATCGCATCTACATCAAGTCCTCGAAGTTGTATTTGAACGATACAGTTCTTGATAGGGTGAATATAGAGAACCAACTGTTTTGACAATTGGAAAGAAAAGGAAATATTGCTCATTCATTGCTTCAAACGTATTGGACTTTTTTGGCAAGATGGTATTCGCCTATGATCCTCATTTATCTAAATCGTTAGTCTCTTTTTAGAAAGATACGTGCAGTTACCCTGATCAGAATTCTCTATTTTGCAAACTTTTCCCGGATGAACCAATTATAGACGTAAAGCCTGTCCATGTTGTTATGTGGACAATGAATTTGCGTGGTCTGCACTCAAATTTTGAATCGCTA
This sequence comes from Prostheceraeus crozeri, assembly GCA_907163375.1. Taxonomy (NCBI): domain Eukaryota; kingdom Metazoa; phylum Platyhelminthes; order Polycladida; family Euryleptidae; genus Prostheceraeus; species Prostheceraeus crozeri. The sequence goes on from CAJQUW010016226.1 coordinate 95,698, forward strand.
CTAATGCGATAGGAGACTGCCTCACCATATCCTTCGGTCATAATTATCAATGAAACATTCGTTAATCCTAACATTCACGATGAATCTGCCTTTCAAATTCATGGCTTCAAATGTTTTCGGGCCGATCGTCCTACTCACGGTGGTGGCACAGCCGTCTATGTGAAGCAAGAGATTCTTTCCACCACCGTTTCCACAACAGTTACGAAAGAATATGAGACCTTGTGGATTCAACTATTTTTAAGTCCCAGCAATGTTGTACTCTGTGCATGTTACAACTCCAGCCAGTACTCTGTCACAGTGTTTGATCAGATTAAACGTGATGCTATTGCTCTTTTTTCAAGACATTCAACTGCAAAGTTCTGCATTGCTGGTGATCTCAATATGTATGACCCTACCTGGTTACCGTTTACGAATCATTTTTCGCCCTCTGGAATTAGCGGCTTTGACCTGAGTACTGAGTTGGCCATGAATCAGATAGTACGTGATCCAACTAGGATCTTCTCTTCGCCTACTGATGGAGTTCTTTCTGGTAACTTGCTGGATGTGGTCCTTGTGGACGACACAGAATCTTTCTCATACTTACGTACGGAGCCCCCTGTTGGAATTAGTGATCACTGTGTTGTGGTCTTTAGTTTCAAGGATGTTAGTATGAGAGCTGAGAAGCCATACGTTTCGTCGGTCGTCGTTTGGGACTACAAGAATAGCGATTGGGAAGGACTGCGTGGAGATATTGCTTCTGCCGACTGGTGTTCAATCCTTGACACTGAAGATCTCGAAACCTGTTGGTATCTCTTCTCAGAAGTCATTCTAGACGCTATGAAAGTGAATATACCGGTAGTGAATCACAATCTAAAGAGAAAGAAGTGGTTCAATCGTGAATGCTGGCTTTTGACCAAGAGGAAACTGCACTTGTGAATAAGCGGAAGATGCATCGGCGCGATTCGGATTACTCAGAATACAAGAATGCTAGAAACCTACTTAACTCAGCCATACGTCGTGAGAAGTGGACTTACTCTAACAAGATAGCAATTCGAGTTGATGGTGTTTATGGCAGAGATTGGTGGAAGCTAGTTAACACAGTCCTTGGAAAATCGAAACGAACAAGAATTCCGAAAATGTTGCTAAACGGAGAGCCGACAGATTCAGATAGCGATATTGCTGAAGCCTTTAATCGCCATTTTGCCACTCAGAGCAGCATTTCTGATCCGTTTCGTCCTGCTCCTAGCTTTACTGACACATCCACGAGTGCGATCATTTCAAATATCAGTTTCCTCGAGTCCGATATCTATGCTGCAATTATGTCGTTAAAGTGCAATACTTCTACGGGTCCTGATGGGATTCCAGCGACTGTGCTCAAGAACTCTGCCGATGTTCTTTGCAAACCTCTGGCGTGCTTATTCAATTTATTTTTTCATTTTGGTTTCATTCCCTTTCAATGGCGCACAGCCCAAATTGTTCCAATCCATAAGAATGGTGACAAATCTCGTCTGGAAAATTACAGACCTATCGCTCTTTTAAATTTAATTGCCGAGATCATGGAAAAGATTATTGCATCTGTGATTCGCAACCAAAGCACAGTTTGGATTTCGTAGAGGTCATTCTTGTGCCCATCCAATATCAATCCTCGTACAAGACAGCTTGTATTGTCTTGAGCGAAAGCAGTCGATGCATGTCATCTCGCTTGATATGGTGTCAGCGTTTCACAAGGGTCTCATTGCAAAATGTCACCATTATGGGTTGCATGGCGAACTTTTGAGATGGCTTGAGGCATATGCGTATCGTCGACATCAGTTTGTGGTTGTGAATGGTTTCTCATCATCTACTACTGAACTGAGTGCGGGGGTTCCCCAAGGCAGTGTATTGGGACCTATACTCTTTTTGTTATTCATCAACGACTTCCCTGCCTTTGTCAACAACTGCAAGGTGCTTATTTTTGCCGATGATGTTACAATCTATTCCAACTACCGCGAAGCCATCACCTTTTGCCTAGAGATGGTCAGTGACTGGGCAAATACTTGGCAAGTGGAATTCTCCTCTCCAAAGACTCAATATACCGTGATTAGTCGCCAAAGGCAGATCTTGGATTCAGACCAATCTATTTCATTTCAAGGCTCACACGTTTCAGCAACCGACTCCATCAAAAGTTTGGGTCACATCATAACCAACAACTTATCATGGACACCACATATGCTGTAAAGATTGAAAGTTGCTTCAATGAAACTCGGCATGATTCGATGGACAGGTTACAAACTCTCTAGGTCAGCTAAAATTCATGTCTACAAAGTGGTGATTCGTTCAGTCTTGGAATATGGAACATCAATAATGACAAATATCCCACTGGTGACTATTGAGAAAGTTGAAAGGTTCCAAAGAAAATTCCTTCGTTCCATTGCTTATGATCCTAACACTCGGGACACTTTCATGTTGAGGAGAAATTTGTTGTCCATGTGCAACTTGCATCAAATTATTTATGCCAAGTCCCCGGATCTTGTTCTTAGTAGCTTCCAACTCTCACGAAGATCCTTCACACGGGATACGCGAGCGGCTACCAGTGGTCACAAGCTGCAGTTTGCCATACCGGGTGATACCCAATCCACGTGCCATTTCACAAATTCGCTTTTGCCATTTACGCTTACTATATGGAACAATTTACCGGAGAGTATTTGCAATATTGAGAACAATTCCTTTTTTCGACGTGCCCTCCTTACTTACCTTCGCTCAACTTCATAATTTTGTAAATGCCTTTTGTGTTACTATTTGTATCAGCAGTTCTGCTGTCTTTATTTTCAATAAAAAAAATAAAAAAAATAAGTTCAGTCTATAAAGGATAAAAAGCAACAATATAGAATATATCATAGCGTTCTGCAACAGCCTTTTCTAAATGATGCATTTATAATCTGACTTTACAATTAGCATTACTATGCAAGATGTTGAAAATAGAGACATATAAAAACACAGTTCAATATCTTATCGTGAAAACATTAATGGTTCGATTGCTGCGAATACTGAATAAGCACTGTGGACATGGCGTGAAAATGTTCAGGGGACAGTGGCGAGGCCAAGAAAGCCTAAAAAAATAAATGACAGAAAAGTAATTTCCGAAGTATTATTCATTCCGAAGCAACTGTTAATCTATTAATGAGAAATTTTTATGCGAAAAAGTTCCAAATCCGCATGAAATTTTATGAGACATATATGAGAAGAAATCTCATGAATATTTTCGTGAATGTGTATATTGATGAATTGCAACTTATTAATCTGCCAGCTCACTATTTCAAGATGACAATAATGAGCATGACATAAACGCAGTTTCTTGTACAATATCTCTTCTCATTTGTAAGCAGCCAACACAGACTGAGAGCTACTGACGCTTCTTCCCAAACTCGCGCACGAGTTTCCTGCTATTTTTAATCTGTGGATTATCACCTAACATCAGTAAAGTGACAATTCTCAAGCTATGAGTCCAGTCGTCTTCCAAGATGCGGAGGGTCAAACATCGCATAATTCTATTTGCTGGTGTAGATTTATGCACTTCTGAGTTTGGTATATTTATTATCGGAATGATCTTCCAGCATTCATTTGATCACTGAAAATTGCGTATATTCGTCTATTATTGCACTCTACAGACAGATATCTTCCAGAGCAGGCAAAAGTGTGATATTCATTGTATCAACAAGCTTGACAGAATTGTTGTTAAAGATAATGAAATTGCCATGACAACCGATGTTATTGTTGCAGACAAACAAACCGACTGTCCTGATCACAAAATGATATTCACAAGGTGCAACACTATTTCATGTTGCTTATCAGTGCGAAGATTGCTCAAATAACACTGATTGATTCCATAGATAACCTTTAATACTATGGCATTCATTGTAGCATGATGCTACTATCTGTGGTATTATCTACTTTTTCCATCGATTAACAAAACTGACATCACTGACCCAAGCGGTTGATGTTGCTTCATATCAACTGATCCAGATAGTGACATCAAATTATACAATATCAGCTACTTTCTTGTCTGGTGTCGGTTGATAATATCGTTATACCTATCTCTTTAGGAATATACTGCTTCTATTGACTAGCTAGCTATGGTAGATATAAATCTCGCCCACGACTCAAGTATAAAGCCAATGTTATTCAAAATTGGTGGAAAGCTGTGGAATTCGAAGAAATAAACTACGTATATAACATTATATCTACATATATATTGGCATGGAGAGAGATGGAGGGACGTGAAGCTGAAAAGAGTTCTTGTTTTATCTATAGAAGCGATTACTCTACACCTTTTTCCATTCTAATTAAAACTGTTCTATTCAATTTAAAGTCTGTTCTATTCAATTTAAAACATTCAGTTAAGAACGAGCTCTATTATTCTACTACAAAAACAATATGACAGTCACCAATGTAACGAAATACCATATTGCTAATCGAGTATTCGTTGCCTAGCGATGCCATCAGTTTTCTTATAGCTTCTTAGAGTCCCTGGTTTAACAACACGATTTTCCATCATTTCACTCATGTCAGTGTCTGTGTCAGATGCACCGGAGCTTATTGACGTTGACATTGTATAGGAAGTCATGATTTCGTCCTCGTATACTTCGAGAAACTTTACCAAATGAAACAGACTAACTAACTCAGCACTTGATATTATCTCCTGCTATTCATACTAAACACACGGAGCGAGCGAGCATCTTGGCATAAACAGGTGTGGATCGCGCACTCAAAAAGTGTGTGCGTGTATGATGCATGGGATGATGGCGCGCTTAACTGATCTGAAGATTCTTACCTGTGCTATTGTGCGATTTCTAAGAATGACTCATTTTATCCGATAATGTGATGATGTAGTTATCGAATGTGGCTGTCAACGCTCCGCTCCGGCAAAACTTACAATACGGTGTTACATTGGCGAAATGATGAACACTTTTAAAATAAAATGTTTCATTGTTTATTGTTTTTTTATTATCCTCTTGTTCGGAGGTATTATTATCAGTATTATTTTATTTATCAGATTCCATGTTGTACATAAGTATATCATGAAATATTATGATATCATTGATTGTTTCTGTGTCATTTTGTCTTTGTAGTAGAATAGAGCTCGCTCTTAACTGAATGTTTTCAATTGAATAGAACATTTTTAAATTGAATGGGACAACTCTTAATTAGAATGGAAAAAGGTGCAGTTGATGTTTTATTCTTCTTGAGAAGATAGCCGAGTGTGATTGAGGTGTGGCCTTGCGGTTACTTACAACCAGATACAAAACTTCTGAAGTTGGTGGGAAGACGAATAAGCCCAATCTGACAATCGGCCTTCGTTAGATTTCTTTGTTAGTTCTCATTAATGTTGGTCCGTCAGATTCTTTGTTTAGAAGCTGGCATGCGTGAGAAATTTAGATCTTTCCATCTCCTCGTAGGGTTTATCCACAGACACAAATTGCCGTGTCTGCGTGTTTTGTTCCTCAATAATGATGGCCACGGCCAGAACTAGTCTCGAGGGGCAAGAAGATCAATTTCCATTGAACGGAATACAAATTCAAGCTTGACTTCTGACGAACTAGAACATAGACACCGCTTTAAACTTACACAGTACATTTAGATCCCTGTGACGAATTTATCTCGGAGAAACAGTGAATCAAAGGTAGGTAATTTGTACTGCACAGCCGGGCCTGCAATCTGACCGCTGAAGTTCGTGGGCTCTCTGATAAGAGCTGCTGTTTCTGCAATGCTCGCGCTTGACCAATCACACAAGTCAAAGAGAACTAAATGTCTATGTCAATTTCTATCGCTTGCTACCATTGCATACACTGGCTGGGATAAGATTATGACCGCCCAAGACCAATCCACACGCAAGCAAATCTCTGTAGATTTGTCAACGAATGGTATTGTGACAGCAAAGTGAACCGAATGAAGAACTCACAGAATTAGATTGTTTAATCGTATCACTTTGCTAGAAGTGCAAACTGATTCAAACAGATGGCACATGCAGGAGCCTAATAAGTGGGCAAAAAGAAATTTTTAATACCTTACAGAGATAGGAAAAATAGTCGCGCGTTGCTTGCGGATTGTTGTGGATTCCTTCAAAATGCTCCGATCGCTACGATTCCTTCAGATTCGAAGAATTCAGATCATTGTGCAAAAGTTTTCTCGATGATGTTGGATCCTCCGATCTTTCCAAAAAAAGTTAGCAGGCGCATGAAAAAACGTTCACAAACTTCTCTGTAGAACATGACATCGTCTGTGTCTCTTTGCTGTGTGATCCGGTTGATAACAGTCACTGAAACTTTGAACAATTTGGCGTGTTTAATGTTGAATTGGCTGCTGCTCATTGTTCGATTGCTATGGCATTTAGTCAGCAGATTTACGTGCCATTTCAATAGCGTTACATGTTCCAATGTTTCCCTTCTAGTCAAACAGAAGAAGAGACGACCTGTCTAATTCTGTGGAAGATGTGCATGATAGGCAAGCCACTAGCTGCTGTCTGAGCTTCATTGCTTATTCAGTGACGGCTATTGCTTGACCGCAGATCGTGTGTACCCACAGAATTAGATTGTTTAAGCTTATCACTTTGCTAGAAGTGCAAACTGATTCAAAATAATGGCACATGAAGGAACTTATTAAGTGGGCAAAAAGAATTTCTTAACACCTTGCGGAGATAGGAAAAATAGTCGTGCGTCGCTTGCGGATTGCTCTAAACTCCTCTAAAATGCTCCGATCGCCACGATTCTTTCAGATTCGAAGAATTCAGATCATTGCGCAAAAGTTTTCTCGATAATGTTGGGCCCTCCGATCATTTTAAAAAAAGTTAGCAGGCGCATGAAAAAGCATTCACAAACTTCTCTGTAGAACTTAACATCGTCTGTGTCTCTTTGCTGTGTGATCCGGTTGATAACTGTCACTGGGACTTCGCACAATTTGGCGTGTTTAATGTTGAACTGGCTGCTCATTGTTCGATTGCTATGGTATTTAGTCAGGAGATTGTGCCATTTCATTAACGTTACATGTTCCAATGCTTCCCTTCTAGTCAAACGGAAGAAGAGACGACCGGTCTAATTCTGTGTGTGTACCATTTCATTATCGCATACGAGATGTGACTCTGCCCTTCCAGAAAACAATGGCTAGGTAACGAGCAGTCAGTCTAATTCTGTGTTTGGAATGGTTAAGCGATAGTGAATACAATTTAAACAGATATTTTTGAGAATGTAAGTAAATTCCGGATTAGACGCTAGAACCTCAGCAATGTTTTGAGCAAAAAAATACAAATATATTGCGCCAATTGTTTCGTGAGATATGATGACCTGTCATTTTATTCTCGGCATCCACCACTGTATATTACATGTGCAACCTTAGAGGCTGTGGTGAGTTGTTTTCAAAGCATGCTGCTATTACTCACACAATAATAACACAGAGGAATTTGTGGATGAATGAATATGTTAATCAAGACTTCATATCGTCGTCGACGCGGAAAAATTGCGCAACTCTACAATCCTCGTTTTGAGAAACATGGATTGACTGCTTCATTTCGGTCAATCGCATGATTTATACGTAATATCATCCATCTTCAAGGAAATGACATCCTTGTCATGAATTCCACTTTTGCAGGTTTCAAAATGGCTTCGTTTTAAAATTAGAGCAGTGAATATGAGTTGTGCAATGTTGAGGCCATGAGATGTGACAACAAAGTGAAAGTTTCGCAATTTTCACTTGCAAAGTATCTATCAAAGCTACAATAAAAGTAGTACAAGTAGCTTTTAATAAACTTGAAACTAAATTAAGTAAAAATGGATTTTCAATTAAACGAAAACATAAGAAAAGTAGTAAAAGAGGCAAGGAAATACGTAAAAACAGTACGTATTTAAAACTCGGATTTGTTAACGATAAAACTGATCGTGATATCCGCAAATTAATTAAAAAATACGAGTTACCGATAAATCTTGTTAGCTCCCCTAATAAAACTTTATATAATGCCTTGAAATTCAAACAAAAAGTAGAAAAACACGAAAGTTGCCGTGTTTGTGAGAGTTTGCCTAATAAGATGAAGTGTACAGATAGGTTTTTGGTATACAAATTTACATGCCATCATTGTAAAGACTTCTATATTGGTCAAACCTCGCGTCCTTTTAAGCATCGTTATAATGAACACAAGCGTGCTGTAGACAAAGGTAATGTTGATTCGAGTGCTATGGCAGAACATTGTCTGAAATGTAGATCAAAACGTTTGACTGATTTTGACCTTGAAATTCTTAATAAGTGCAAAGATGCATTGGACACTAGACTGTCTGAAGCTCGTTACATTAAACAGTTGATTCCAAAAATCAATCGAAGAAAAGAGTTGACGGTATTTTAAACATCTCTCAACCGATAGCATTGTACAGTATATAAGCAGCCCACATGAGCGGCAAGATCAGTTGGTTTTAGCGAATTACCCCCTACCTGAGGAAGAGCGAACGCTCGAAACGCGTAGGGGTTGTACATATCTTTTAATTAACTATTTTAATCTGGTCAATAAATTTCAAGGAGAGACGAAAGCTGTTTTTAGCATCAACTCAAGTATGAAGAACCTCCTGTTGGCGGCCATCCTGTAAGCCACCTCAGTGCCTTTCTGAATGAAGTTCTCAAACCACTGGTTGCAAATGTATCTAGTTACCGTAGATATACATTCCTTGAGAAACTGCCAAAATTATATTCTGAGAATTGCTGCCTCGCAACTTATAGTGCAGGAACAGGCATGGGTACTCGGCTCGCCCCCACATCTGCAAATTTAGTGATGGGTTTACAGAGATAAAAATGTATACAAGAATCAAAGAAGTTCAATCTAGCAACGCATCGGATCAAATCATCACATCCCGAACCCGGCATCTGCATGACTGCTGGCTGATGTGGAAAAGGGAATACGGTGACTTAATTCAATTTAACCCTCAGAGACCTGAGTTCAGTGGACCCCTGAGCCACATTTTTTTGTTTCATTTTTTACGCTGACGATATATCAACCACTCAAGCCCATACAAAATCATCATTTCTGACAGTGAATCTGCATGTGTTATTTCATTTCAATTGAATCAGTAGAAGTATGCCAGATAGGCCAAGGGGGTCCACTGGACCCCCTTTCAGGTCTCAGAGAGTGTAGAAAAATCATCACAAAATTTTTGTAATTAGATGAAAAATGATTTCGAACATGTCCACGATGGTGTATAAAGAGTGAAAGTCATTTATTCATTGTTTGCATCATGCTCGTAGATGTGCAATGTGTTGGAAGATCGCAAAATGTGAATATTTTGTTTTCGCACATGATCTCGCGTGACTGGTTGGCCTATATGAACAACTCGACATAAATCGATGTCCGAAATGAAAGCTATCATTATATTCATAGTTGAGCACCAAAAACTGATTGATGACAAACTTTTCACAGCAGTAATGATAAGTTTGAGGTCTCCACAGCTGTTTTTGACTTTAGAAGTACAGCAATTTTGACTCATTTTAGGTCTATTTCTGATAGCTTTGGATAAATTTGAAGGAATGTACAAATGGATAGGATTAGCTGCATGAATTAAATCAATTTCATCAAAATCAACTATCTGAGGCTTTATGGTGACACAAAATATCGTGGAGCCGCCTCCTAGTGCAAATGATGCTGTACTAAATGTGGTTGACTTACAAGAACACCATATTTTTGCACGTGTTTACTGAGAAGGCTGAAAGTCACTCAAGGGATTCGTTATACCGACCTGCTACACGCAAACATCATTGTTTTACTTAAAATCAACTTTCCTAATGTTTTGATATCGATTTAAGCAGGTAAACTAAGAATATGTTAAAGGGTTCCACTGGACCCCCCTCAGGTCTCAGAGGGTGTGAAAAAGCTCAGGTCTCTGAGGGTTAATCAATTAGCGCCAGTGTAACGTTTTCGTTACAGCACTTTACGGAATCTGCTGTCTTCTCCAGCTTGCGACACATGATACAATATTTTGATTACCATACATGATTTATCACATAATTTCAGGTAAACAATCGCCAATTCAAAAATTAGCACTTTTTAGAGCATTTATTTTATCATGAAATTCGACAAAAAATGGACTTAAAATCTGCTTATATACTGAGGGACTCTGTGTATGAACGTCCACATGTAATTTACTTCCCATATGATTTGCGTGTTCCCATTATCCATCAAATTCCGAAAATAGCAATCAATACTTCACGGATATTCATTCATGACATGGCACGTCATTTTTTGAAACCGTAACGTTTTAGTTACACTGGCGTAATATGATATACAAATGTTAAATACAGCAACAATATAAAATGATGTAAATGGTGGTGAGTGCTATCAATTTTCTTCAAAACTAATGTTTGTTGAATACTGAAAGCGACCGACAATTGCATTGGAATATTGCACTCTTAGTGCATTCTATGAGAGTGTAATGCTTGTTGCTATTTATAGTCTATGGATTTCCCGTCACAAAACCAACCGAAGTCCATTGCCATAGCACGTTCCTCAATATTAGACTTGTCGGCTCATGTACGAACGAACGTCAAAGAGAGATCAAATATCAAGCATTTCCTCTTATAGCGTAATCATTAAAAATGCAGGGTGCCAGTTCGCCTGGGCATAGAATACAAAGATGTCCTCCGACTCGAGCAATTTCAAAACAAAACTTCTTTGGCCGTAGACGATGCGTCTCTCCCTACAAGGGTACGCCAGCGGCTCGAGATGGCCCAAACTGGTTTAAAATATCTCTAAAGGCTAAACTTGATTATATCAACCTGTGTAGTTATCTGAAGACAATACCCAAGATGTTGCTAACTATGGATGAAGAAAAAAGTTACTGAAATATGCAATAGGCCTAATGCCGACGATGACGGTACATGACTGTTGCCACAAAAACCTCCAGAAGTAAATGCTTCATCAGAGTTATGAGACGATGATGAGTTCATGTGTTTCAGATGTTTGTCTGTCAAACGATGTCTCATCAATTAGTTATATCGCAGTGCAGTGTGAGATTCCAACAAAAGATGACTAGAATGATCATTTCAGTAAACAGAAAAAAGCAGTCAATAAAATGGCAAATATCGGTAATTTCCATCTTCGCAGATAGGGCAAACATTCTCTTGATGCATTTCAAGGCAAGAAGCTTTATGAGATGCTTGATGGTCTTATCGACTGTAGTGGCAGAAACCAATGACTACCCGGGACAAAAGAATTGTTTAGGCATACATAATGCTAAACAATCTCAAATGCGTTCATTTCTTGGTGTTCTTTATTTAGGTGGACATTGCGAATGACCGATGCGTCTCCAACTCTACCATGATTTTGGAGTCGATGCAGTAAGAGAATCAATTTCTCGACATGAATTTTGAAATATAAAAACTTGTTCTCATTTCAACGATAACGACTTCACAGCAAACAGCAACGACAAGTAGCATAAAGCAGGCCTTTGATTAAATTGCTAATTCACAGTTTCGACAAATACCTCTGAAAAATGATGGAGAGCTTTTATGATGAAGCTGTGACTCATTACTTCGGCTGGAATTGCTTCGAGCAATTCATAGGCTACATATGAAAAAAAACATGCTTTTGTATATTTTGACATCATATGATGCCATCGTAACGAAATCGTTACGGCTTTAATTTCTAAGAAATGGTTATTGTAATGAAATGGTCATCATATATTATTCTTAATAATAACATTCTGAAATACCTACCACCGTTTTTATAGAAAATTTGCCGATATTTGTATAGGTGGCCTAAATAGACTGCACCCTTGAAATAAATTTTGCTGTACAACAGAATGACCATGTATTGAACTTTTTAGATGTTTTTTTAGATGCATAAAAATACCCGTAAGCAAACAATAGAAACCGATACATACATGTATAATATAATATAAATATATATATATATATATATATATATATATATATATATATATATATATATATATATATATACTACACTGATGACGGCAAACAAGCCAGAAACGTTTTCAGTTCCCGCAATGTTCTCACCTCTTCAATTTTTTCCTTTCGGGGTCTCGGCTTGTATGGATTAGTTCTTTCACTGGCCAAATGTGTCAGCTACCGGCTTTCTATGTACAGTTATGGCCAATGATTTCCGACCACCCATATATTTCTAAGATAAAACGAGTTCAGAGTATTAGTTAACAAGTAGTATTTAAGTTATAAACAAAAACATGTGTAATTAACACATGGGAACAATTGAACTTACATTTAAATGTCTTTGGTCAATTAAATTGCAAAATCTCAATGTTTCATAAAACAATTAATATTTAGTAGCAGTACCATGAGCCGCCAGAACAGCGTTGATTCGACGTGGCATTGAATCTACAAGAGATTGGCAATACTCAGGAGTTATTTCATGGGTCCAGGCATGAAGAATAGCACCATTGAGTTCTATCAGTGAGGATGGATTGGATTTCGACACTTCTAACTTCAGCTTTTCCCAACAATTTTCTATCGGGTTTAAGTCTGGTGATGATCCTGGCCACGGGCTGAGTACTTCAATATTATTACAATGAAGCCAAGATTTTACGGCACGGGACTGGTGGCATGGTGCACCGTCATGTTGGAACACATCGCAACTATGAAGTTCCATCCACAGTGGCACCTTTTCTGCAATGATTTTCAAATATTCAGCCGAATTGACCGTCTTCCCTTGCTGTACAAAGTAAATACCTCCGCGACCAAATCCAGATATCGAACCCCATATCATGATTGACGGGCATTTTTTCACCGCTGGTACAGTAAACCTTGGATTGAAACGCTGATTTGAAGGACGTCGAACCAAGGCCCTGTGTGGTTGAAACTGCTTTATTTGTGTTTCGTCGCTGAAGAGTACTCTCCGCCATTGGTCAACTGTCCAGTCTTTGTGAGTTCTGCAGAAGATAAGGCGATCTTTGATATTCTTTCGAGATAGTCGAGGTTTTACAGCTGGACGGTAAGAGCGAAGACCTGCATCGATAAGGAGGCGCCGTCTGATGGTTCGAGTGCTGACTACCACATTTTCAGGTAATTGCGCTCTGAATTCAGAACTGGATATAGATGGATTCCTCACAGCAGCACGGCGAATCATGTTATCAGTTTGACGGCTGGTGATTCTTGTTTTGCCTGGTTGTTTTCTGGGAACTGTGGATCCAGTCTGCTTGATAACTTGGATAATATCATGGACTGTTGTCTTTGACAAATTTAATCTTACTGCGATCTGACGTTCACTCCATCCATCATCAAATAAAAGTTTGATATTAGCGCGAGCAGCAGGACTTGTAGGCATAATTACAATGAGACGCACAAATTAACTTTGGCAAACAATTCTTGGAATTCGTGTAATTCTGAGAATTCCACCGATTTATACATACTCAATGGTGGTTGGCTGGTGCCTGATAGGTAAATCAACCAATTATAACTAATATAACGTATGTTTGTAGAAATAAAATAAGGTTGTCAGAATGAAAATAATAGTGGTCGGAAATCAATGGCCGTATCACTAGTGGTCGGAAATCATTGGCCATAACTGTACATCCACCTGCCAATGGTTTGTGCATAGATCGCAACACGAACTAGCTATTTGCATTCGTGTTTGCAAGGTCAAATTTTTGAACCCGAGCTCTGGGAACAAGATTTGAATTATTTCATGAATTGTAGATGTCTGGAGGTCGGATGACGATTTATCTGATCACGGCAAATAATGATTTACTGATGACGGCAAATAAGGCAGAAACGTTTGTAGTTCCCGTAATGATTTAAGTCAGATTTTGCTCTCACCTCGTGAATAAAGCGTGAATTAGCCAGCTATCAACAGATGGTCCGGTGGCCTTGTGGTTAGAGGGTATGCTTGCACGTCCTATAGCTCCAACGTCGCTGGTTTAAACCTACCCACGACTGATGAGGCCCAACAGGCCGAAACATGTCTCGTGGTGGTTACATCTGTTGAGATTTGATAAATATATATATATATATTGTTTGTTAGTGCCCAATATATCCACGAGAAAACAATTCTTCACACAACATGTTTCATCTTTTTCAAAGACTTCCTCAGGTGTAACAAGAGGGCGGGGATGGAATCACTTAAATACATTGATCAACAACGTTCAGTAAGATAGTTAAGTCACAAGTAGAAGCAATAATAAGATCATTATCGTTAAAACACGCAAATCAATTCAATAGATATCAACTGGTAAAAGATCTAAAATCAAGTCATCTTTAAAAGCGCGAAGTCAATAGAGCAATAAATACATCACTGATTCAAATAATTTCGTCACTCGCAAGACGCAGACAGTAGCTTACAAATCAAGAAGCAAATGATTGGAACTCATTCTTTCATTCAATAATTTATCTGAATCGATCATTTTGATAACAATAGTTTCATAGATTCTTGGGTGATCTGTTACGGCGACAACTTTGAAAAAATCTTTGATCGGGGGATGCTCATGGAGGCTTATTTCTGTAGGTGTAGGATATCCTTTTAAATGCTCGTTTATACGAGTTTGAAAATGGCGGATAGAACTACCAACGTAGCATTTGTCACAATGCTCACAGTTGTATTTGTATACAATATTTGATTTCAAATGTTGAGGTACTATATCCTTATTACTGAAAAATTGAGAAGTTTTAAGGGTTTTAAAAATAGGTCGGATATGAGCATCAGCTGGCAAAACTTTGTTGATGTCTTTTATTCGGTTTTTAATCTCTTTTTCCTTGTTGGCGATATATGGAAAGCACCAATTTACAATTTTGTTTCCATCATCATTTGCTAGTCTCTGCACAGGTATCGAATCTGCATGAGATTTAACTCGTTCAATCATGTGCTCTGGAAAACCGTTTTTGATAAAAATGTTCTTGATGCTGATAACGGCAGTTTGGTAATTCTCATCAGTAGAACAAATTCTACGAGCTCTGTAAAATAGGGCTCTCATAGCGGCAGTGAGATATTTCATAGGCGCGTAGGCGGACCAAGGAGTGTAAACACCAGTGTTGGTGTTCTTCAAAGACCAAGAGATATCAAACGAATTATCCAGTCTGGTTACTCTTGTATCGAGAAAAACCAGACAGTTCTCAGTTTCAACTTCTTTAGTGAATTCTATGTTGCAATTCACAGAATTCAGGAAATTAAAAAATTCATTGATCTCTTGCTCATTCTGAAAAATGGCGAATACATCATCCACGTAGCGCTTATAAAAACGGGAGATGTAATTTCAAATTCACTGAATTTCGACTCTATCAAATTCATTGCGAATTCTGCCATGGTAGGGGCGAGGCTCGAGCCCATAGATAAGCCCTCTTTTTGTACGTAAAGTTCATCATTGAAGGTGAAGAGAATGTCAGTACAAGCAAGTTTCAGAAGCTCACCGAGAACCCTTTTGCTGATTGGCATTTCATCATCCTCAACTATCATCAAAACATGGCTTATTGTTTCTTCAACGGGAATATTAGTAAAAAGGCTTTTAACATCAAAGCTTACCATTCTCATATCTTTGTCGATCCTCACTTTACGCAACTCTTCGACAAAGTCAAAAGTGTCTTTGACTCGAAAGTGCTCGGGAATCAACGGTTTCAGAATAGAATCAAGCCATTTACTCAAATTGGTCGGGTAAGAATCAATCATGCTCAAAATTGGTCTATAAGGAGGATTTCGATCATCCTTATGGACCTTGGGCAAACCGTAGAGTCTAGCGGACTGCGAGCCAACAGGCTTGATCTGCTTGAAAACTGAATCGCTCACAAGACCTTTAGACTTCAATTCAGTGAGCTTACGAATAAAACGATCTTCCTCAATGACGAAAGGATCCTTCTTCGCTCTTTTTGATGGCTTATATTTAGAAAACTTTCCGCTATTTTCCAGAAAGTCACTCATCTTTCTCACATAATTATCGCGATTTTCAATAACGATACCGTTTCCTTTATCAAATTTGCAGATGTACAGGGTTTTGCGTTTGGAAAGTTTCTTCAAAGCTTTCATTTTAGAGCTCCACAATTTGGAGACTTTGCTTTTCATCTGCAAATTTGATAAAGGAAACGGTGTCGTTATTGAAAATCGCGATAATTCTTAAGCACATGAATAAAGATTTGCTGCTGTCTCTCTCGGTCCATTTTAGTAGCATTTGGACTTAGCTGGTAAATTGGAGCTGCTTCGAATTTTGGTGTTATTGATCTTGCACAAGAAGTTATGTGCTTGCTATCATTCAGTATAGCTTAGCTAGGGTGCGCTATTTGTTGTCTGTGCACAGTTAGTCTTTTACGAAAGTAGTCGCTACTTTGTCCAACATATAGTTCGTTATATTGTCTGCTTTGAATTTTTATTTCTATTGACTAATAGGGTTTTTGCATTATTTTGTATAATATATCTTCATTCCATGTGTAGCTACCATAGAAGGGAGTGAAACCGGTTAGAATATCACAATCAGAATGAAACTCAAACCGATATATTCTATAAGCCGACAGACAGTTTTACATATGTACCGTATCAATCGGGCCACGCAAAGCATGTCTTAAACAACATTCCATATAATTTAGCTAGAAGAATTACGATGATAGTATCGGAAAATGAAATGAAAGTATTGCGTTTAAAGGAACTACGGAATAATTTGCGAAAACTGAAATATCCAAAGGAACTCATTAATGATGTTATTGGAAAAGCCCTTACTCATGCGAATAATGACACAAACAGAACACAAAATGAAAACATTCAAAATGACACAATTCCCTTCGTTACCAGATTTAATCCAAATAACCATAATGTTTATCAGAAATTAATCAATCCTGTAACCGGCAGTCTCCACTTCATAGATCACTTTACAAACTTAAGAGTAATCAAATCTTTCAGACAAAGTAATTTAATTCCCTTTTGCAATCTCTCAGAGAAGTTGATCAATCCAATATTGGCATACATAAGTGTAATATTACTAAATGTAAATGTTGTGACCATATCATAACCGGCACAGATTGAAAAACATCTCATACATCACCTTCAACATTCGATATCACTTCAATTGCTATTCAAGTAATCTCATTTATATGTTAAAATGAGTAATGGACAAAAGACCGTTCCAGGACACCATAAAATCAAAAAAATTAGTACTTTTAAAAACGACATAAATTTATGAATTTAGTCCCTTTTTCAGGTTTTTAAGACCTAAATTCATGAATTTAGTCCATTCAAAAAGTACCATTTTTTCAAAAAATGGTATTTTTAAAAACGACATAAATTCATGAATTTGAACCCTTTTTCAGGTTATGAAGACCTAAATTCATAAATCGGCTAAAGCCAGAGGAGCTTCGCTCCGATTTGGGCGTTTTTAAAAATACCCAATTTTTCAAATTTTTCAAAATCTCAAATTTGTGATTATGACATTTCACCCCCAAAATCATGACCGTTCCAGGACACCGAAAATCATAAAAGTTAAGAATCTCAAATTTGAGAATTACAATTTTCACCCTTAAAATCATGACCGTTCTAGGACACTAAAAATTATAAAAGTTGAGTATCTCAAAATTTGAGAATAACAATCGGGCGAAGCCCTAGAACCTTCGGTTCGATTTTCATTGCTTAAATCATGACCGTTCTAGGACACCGAAAAAATTATAAAAGTTGAGAATTTCAAATTCATGAATTTTATCCATCTTTCAGGTTTTTAAAATATATCATGTGACTAGCGGGACATCGGAGATGTCTTCCAGGGCTTCGCCCGTTAAAAATATTTCTTTAAAAATGGATGAAACAAAAGTGGATGAAACAAAAGTGGAAGGAACTTCAGAAATGGAAGGAACCTCAAGAATATATCCTTCGTTATCATATGAAATGGATATTGCAAAACACAAAGATAGAGTACGTTATATGAAAGATAAGGAATCGCAATTATTACTTAGATTAGAACATTATAATAAATTAAGAAAGAGATGGAGTAAAGTTAAGAATGTAACACAAGGAATTGGCATATTCTTAACAATAAGTTTAGGTGCTTTAACAATTGTAATATCTTCAGGTGTTTTAGTAATTCCAGTAGTTGCTACAGCTTTAACAGGTACGGGTGTTTTTGCAACTTCACTTGCTACAATGGTAGAAAAATCTTTAATAACTAAGAAACGAAAATCATTAAAAACTAAGCATTTACATATTAAAGAAGTATATGATAAACTACATTACTACTTTCAAAGAGTATGTGATGATAATGTTATTACGTTAGATGAGATTGAAAAATTTGATCAAATAGCTAATGAAGTAAATCAAATATCATTTCAATCACAGACAGAAAAAGTTGATGATAAAAATAAAAAGGATGGTAAAATTTCTAGTGATGGTAAAACTTTTAGTGATGATAAAATTTTTTTAGAAG
The DNA here is from genome assembly GCA_907163375.1 of Prostheceraeus crozeri. Classification (NCBI taxonomy): domain Eukaryota; kingdom Metazoa; phylum Platyhelminthes; order Polycladida; family Euryleptidae; genus Prostheceraeus; species Prostheceraeus crozeri. The sequence continues at coordinate 114,039 of CAJQUW010016226.1, forward strand.
AGCTAAAAACTTTATTAGACAAAACTTTATTAAACAAAACTTAATACGAGAAAATTTTAAACGTGAAAACTTTAAACGTGAAAACTTTAAACGAAAAGATGTCAAACAACAAAGCAATAAAAAAATAATTTGTTCAGTAAAATGTTTTTGCTGTATACCAATGTTACCACAAAATTCAAATATTATATTTTAAAAAAATAGACAAAATTAAAGCTGATAATAAAAAATAAAATATTAAAACATTATATTTGTATATTTTTATTACTCGATAAACAATTGTTCGATAACTCTTTCATGAATTTTTTTATCAATATTAATTGTGATAAATCCATAATCTTTTGACCAAGCATTATTACACGATTGTTTAAATTCATCTTTATCTCTTATACATAAATCTCTTAACAAATCACTTAAGTTTCTTGCATTTATTTCAAATAGTATAAATATATTTGCATTCTTTCTAATAACACTTCCATCTAATGAATACATACTTTGTGTCAAATAAAATACACTACAGTTATTATGTCTACCTCTTGTGAAATAATTTCTTTGAACTGACTGATTTCTGTCATTAACACAATCATCAAAAATTACACAATGTTTCATTGTTTTATCTAGTTTACTAGGATCTTGCATATTACCACTATCATCTATTAATTGTATTTTTATATGCTTATTTTTATTGGATTCAACCAATTGTTTATTTTTTGCTGCTTCTTCACACCACAAATTTATTTCTTCTTCATATTCAGATTTTTCGTATTCTTCGAATAGAGAAGCAATTGCTGTTTTTGTAAGATTATTTTCAAATCCATATTTTAAAAATTGATAGACGGGTTGTTCTGCCGTTGTTGTATAAATTATAAGATTGTTATAATCCAAAAAATTTGGAGTCGTTAAAATTTTAAATAATAGATATGTTTTTCCACATCCTGATCTTCCGCAAATAACTGCTAAAACTTTATTAGATAAATTTGGATGATGATTAAATTTAAGTTTTTTTTTATTTAAAGACATTTCATTCATTTTTAAAGTAATAAATTCATCCATTATTGAATTAGTGTTTTTAGAAACAAAAAAATAAAAATAAAATTTTAATTTAAGTTTATTTTTTGTTTCTAATAATAAGATTAATAAGATTAATAAGATTAATAATGAAAATGATAAAAAAAATTAAACTTCTCTATTGTAGCGTAAAAGTTTATACCTCTCGAACGGGAGTTTATACCTCCCGTACCAAAAGATCTATCATAATCTCTTCACCTCCAAAATTTATTTCTTGTCCTTTTTCATCAGTGATTCTAATGCCAATGTTGTTAATAGTTTTTCTTGTAATAGGAAAATATATTAATGTTTGTGGAAATACATTTAATCTATAACCAATGGGTACAGTAAAAGCTGGAAAACTGAATATTAAATTTGATAATTTACCATTTATATATCCTCCTTCAATAATGTCACAATGTACAACAATTGAATTTATTTCAGTTATTTTTGGAATCTTCTCACCTAAATGATAACCTTGACTGTAAGTTTGTTTATTAAATCCTAATAGCTTTGACAATGATCTATCATGATTAAAATCAACTTGATGATTTTCGTCTAAAGTAAGAGAAAATTTATTAACTGCCGGTTCAACTGTAAAATGTAATTGTTTCTTATCTTTAAATGGTATACCTAAATGTCTCTTAATTTCATTTGATATTGTTTCAACTTCGTAAGAACCAGGAAGAAAAGTTAATATTTTCCATGTTTTGCCTTTATCAGTAGAATATCTAAATTGATCATTCACATCTTTGATAACGTTTTGAATAGTGTTAAATGTAGAGAAACTAGTCAATGCAATTTGATAATTTTTATTTTGTTCCAAATGTAGAATAGGTTCTAAATTACAAGTGTGTGATGAAGTAGTTGTTATAATTTTTAACGTCGTACTAAATTTTGATGAACCCAAAATCTCTGTTAAATTTTGTAAATGATTATTAATTTTGTCTAAATCTGCTGAACACATTTTTAAACTAAAAAATTAAATAAATATTTTTTTATGAAATATTTTTTTATAAAAAATTAGAAACAACATATTTCAGCTACGGGCGAAGCCCTAGAGGACATCAGAGATGTCCGGTTCGGGCGAAGCCCTGGAGGACATCAGAGATGTCCGGTTAAACTTTTATAATCCTCTTCATTTAGAATCTTTTTTTCTAACAGTCTTTTCAATATAGCATGAATTTCATTGAAACTAGAATTATGCCCTTCTTTTATTGCAGATATTAAAATATTTAATCTATTTAGTAATTCTTGTGGATCATCTGGTAAAAATATGGTTGTTTCTGTTTTCTGTTTTTTTGTTTTCTGTTTTTCAGATAAACCTTTCCCTACTTTAACTCCCGTTGATAATAAATTTTCTAATTGTTTATAACGTCTAAGAGTTTTTACTGTGCCAACTCTATCTAATATAGTTTTATATTTTATTAGATCTTCTACAGCATAATTTTTTAAATCTGCTCCTCTTAAAAGATCAACAAAATTTCTATCTAAACTAATAGGTTTTTTATCTGGCGTAAAAATTAATCCTCGTAAAGGTTGTGGAAATATTTCTTTACCACCAAGATAAAATCTTGCAAATAATTTTTTATCTAAAAGGAAAGTAGAATGTTCGAATAACATAGATTTTGGTAATTTTTTATCTATGTTTACCTCTAATAAACCATAGTCATCTAATAGTGTTTTAAGTACAGGATCCGCTATATCAACACGTTTTTCATTAAGTTCCTTTTCAAGAGTTTTAAATGGTTCGACAGTTTTTTCATAATCAGTTTTTACTTCTTCAGTTATTTTTAATTTATCAAACATATCAGATTGAATACCAGCTTTTGTCATTCTATGTTGAAGATGATTTTCTTTCATAATATTTCTTTGTTTTATTAATTCGTCTAATTGTTTTATTCTTTTAAAATTATCAGCTCTAACTTTATCCATTTTTATATGATAATTTTATAATATTTTATATTTTTATATTGTTATATTGTTATACTTAGAAAATAGAAATTAGAAAATTAAAAAGGTTCAGTAGTTATTCCATCAGGTAAAATTTTTCTTTTATCATCAAATGGATCTAATGCTAATTTATGTTCTTCTTTTAAATACATTTTATGTTTTTTTGAATTAAGTCTATAATTACATGCTGTTTTTATTTCATTATTAAATAATGCATTTTTATAATCTTGAAATGTTATTTGATTAGCCACTGATGCCTTTGAAATTCCTTTTAATGTTTTATGTGTTTTAATATTTTTAGTTGTATCATAACAGTAACATTTAGATTTTAAAAATATAGCTTCTGTTATGAAATCTTCATTTCCTTCTAATTCATCTTTTACTTTACATAAATCAGAAGGATGAATAATATCTTTTATTTTATTAATTTCTTTATCTAGTGAAGAACCATATGGTACTGTTAATTCTAAGAAAATAGAATCGGTATCTGTAAAGTGTAATTTATAGTTTTTGCCATAAGCAGGTGCTAAATAATCATATATAAAACTATACATAAATAGTTTAGCTAATTCTAATATAGTGAAACCAATGAAATTAAACTTATCATGTTTTACAATGCTTCTTCTTAGATGAACAGCACAAAGTTCATCACTGAATCTAGTAGTTCTTTTATATGTAGGTTTCCTTGTTAAATTTTGAAATCTATCTCTATCATAAACTATTTCAATATTTTGTCTATTACGCACATTTTCTAAAGTCTTACCATAAAATGCATTATTCATTAATTTGAAGAAAACGTTTCCAAAATCATCTTTATTTCTTTTAGCTATTTTACGTTTTTCAATATTGAACTCTATATAATTTTTTAACCATTTAGATTTTCTATACTCTAGTTTTCGATGTATTTTGGTGAGAATCATGCCATGATTTAAATACCAATCTAGCATTCTTCCTTCAACAACATACTTTCCTTTATTACCTTGTGTTAACATAAGTTTTTTTGTTGGTCTGTATTTTTTCGGAATTATAGATTTTTGATAATCTGAAAAATCTTCTATATTGGGAATTTTGTTTTCTGGACAGAAAGGATAATATTTTGTTGCTTCTTTTATATAATCAGGATATACTAAATCAACTTCATATACATAACCAAAATTATTTTCACCATCATATGTTCTTTGATAAACAAGATTATTACACCATGTCATTTCACCTGTTGGTAATTCTTGTATCATGCAAGAAGAATATAAGCTATTAAAATCATAATATAATAAATAGTTTTCTCTCATGAATTCATCAATTGCATTTTCACGTTCTACTCCTTCTCGTTTCGTTCGAAAAATTTCTAATATTTTTTCTTTTTCTTCTGGAGATAAAGGTTTCATTATTCCATATTCTTGTGGATTTACTTTCTTATTATAACATTTAACATATCTATTACCTAAAACTGATGAAACTCCACCTCTAATTCCAGATTCAAAAAATAATAATTTATCATATGTATTTTCTTTATAATGTTTAAGTTTAACACCAGTATGTTTTAATCCTGCTAGCCATGTTAAACCTGGTGTAGAATAACAATAACATGGATCTATTCCGTAATATTCTAAACACATATCACGAAAGTTTTCAAAAAGATCAGCTAGTATTAATACATCTATCTGTAGATATTTCATTGTATAATCATACATTGTTTTACAATTTAACTCTCTCCAATTTTTTTCAGCTTCTGCATAATCTTCTTCAGATAATTGTGATTGTTTTAATGTTGATTTAAATTTATTTATTGGAGGAAGTTGTTCTTCTTCCATAATTTTATTCACAGAATTAAAATCAGTCTTCGACTGCGAACCACAGGTTTTATCTCCAGTTATATCAGTCTTCGACTGTGAGCCGCAGGCTATGTACTCATACGGAAATATTCCTTTTAAAGGTTTTAAATTATATTTATTTAATATTTTACATTGTTCAGGTTTCAAAGTTTTTCCCATAACATCTAATGAATAAGGAGTAAAAAATCTAAATGCATCTAAAATTCTAATACAACCTAATTGCATTGAAAAATATTCTTCTTCTTGTTTACATAGTACATTTATTTTTTGTTGTTGTAATTTTTCTGATGAAAATAAATCTTTCATTACTAGATGGAAATCATATTTAGAACCATTGTAGAAATATAGAGGAACAAAGTTATATTTAAATTTGTTAGCATTAAGATTACAAGAATTATGTGCTGCACCTCTATATAATCCATTTAGATGATCATGATCTTTTACTTTATCAATATATCTACCTCTGCCAGTTTTATATTTATTTGTAAAACCTTTTCCACAGTAATAACAATTTATTTCATCATAAAATTCTTTTCTTTCTTCATCCGTTAATGGTATCATTGGTTTATTTGTTTCAAGCAATTGTGAAAAACGTCCTTGTAATTCTTCTACTTTCTTTGTAAACATTTCTGAACTGTCTTCACCATAGTATTGTAAATATTCTGATTTAAATAATTCAGGATAATTCGAATGAATGTACATTCCCCAACATAATGGTTTTTGTTCAAATAAATATTTTTCTTTACTTTGTTCAGCTGAACTTTTTCCAGGCGCACTTTTTTCAGAATTATAATTTTCAGAATTATAATTTTCAGAATTATAATTTTCAGAATCGGGTGAAGCCCTGGAACTTTCCGTTCGATTTTGTGTCATATTAACATTATATGCTTCAAAATCACAATAAATAGTAAAGGGTACTTTATTTTTAAAATACCATTTATTATATTCTAAATAATCATCTTTTGGAAAAGTATTTTGAACTGCTTCGTTTTGTTGACAATTTTCCAAATGTCTATTCATTTCTTCTAAAGTTCTAAAACTTGTCATACATTGAAGACAAGGAAAATTTTTATTATCTGAAGTTTTTGTAAATATAGAAACATCTTTACACAATATAAAATGACCCTGATAATATAATATATTCGCTTGTGCTGGTTGTTTTGACTGTTCTAATTTTACAAATTCATCTTTATATATTTCATGTGTTTCATTAATTTCTTTTGTAAGATTAAATGTATTTTGATAATAATTTTGATTTAATATTTGTAGCTGATAAATATATTCTTTATCATATTGTTCTTTATATTGTTGTAGACATTTTTTTAAAGATTCATTTATTTTTTGTTTGGTTTCATTTTCTTCATTATTTAATTCTTTATTATTTTCTTCATTTAATTTTTGAATTGTTTCTATCTTATTTTGATATTTATGGTGATATTCTTGTAGTAACATTTTTGTTTGTTGTTGATAATCTATTTTACATTTTTGTAAACTTTCATTTAAATTTTCTAATTTTTGTTGGTATTCTGAAGATAAAGATGAATATTTGTAATTATAATCATCAGTACGTCCTTTATAATTATTATGATTAATCATTATTGGTGATAGTGTTTTAACAAGTTCAAATTTTTCAGTACATATTATATTTCCTTGGTAAAAAATATTATGATGCATGTAATTTCCTCTATCATTATATACTATTTCTGATTGGCAAAAATTTTTATTATTCAAATAAAATTTTTTTGAATCTGGGTAAAGTGGAGTAATTTTACCAATAGAAACATAATTCACATTTAATTCAAAAACATTTACTTCAATTAAATTTTTATTCTTTTTATGAAACTTTAGTAACCTATTATAATCATATGGAAATTCATCTAAGCCATCAGAGAGATCAAATTCATTTATGTATTCTTTTTTATTATAATGACTTAGTCTTTCTTTATGATATTCTGCAGGATGTAAATGTGCTATAATACTCCACAGAAAACAATAATTATCTTCATTTTTTATGTTGATTAATTGTGGTGAACTGAAAGGTAAAGGAACATAACTACCACCAGTATTATTTTTATATTTATCAATTACTATTTTCTTAGATATTATTTTAACAAATCTCCAACCAGATTCACGTAACTGGGCTTCAATTATACAATTTTCTAATTTAAGTATCATCGATTCAAATATGGGTTGTATATCATTTACATTATGAATTTCTTGCGAATTTGTAAAATGTCCTTGTATTATTTCTTCAGGAATTCCATCAGGTCCATTTTTTGTATAAAGTACTTCTACATTCATATAACATTTGAAAGATTTCTTAAATATATTATAAAAGTTGGTTAGAATATCAGAAAAAGTTTTATCGGTTTCATTATATTCAACCGATTCAACCGATTCATTAAATAAATATTTTATATCTGTTACGGCTTCATCAAATTCATCTATTTCGTTAAATTCATCAGTATCGCTAAATAAATATTTTATATCTGTTACGGCTTCATCTTCACTATTAAAAAATTTTTTATATTCCGAATGTGAATAATCATCAAACATTTTTTTAACTTTTATATCAGTAGGCAATGTTTCTAGATAATTTTTATTACTATTTAATTTTAATATATTTCCTTCATCAACTCGTTCTACATTTTGTAAATGCATTTTACTTTGTAGATGAGATTGATAACTTCTTTTTGTTTGCAATTTTTTTTCACATAAGACACAATAAAATGTTTTCATTTTTTTATTTTTTAAAGAAAAAATTTGTGTTTTAGTTTTTTTTTAAAAAAAAAATTTTTGTTTTAATTTTTTAGAGAAAAAAATTCTAAATATATATAATGGAAAAATTCTAATATATCTGCAAAATCGTGCGAAGCGCGAAGCGCTAGAACCTTCGGTTTGATTATGATAAATTTGTTTAATTATTAAGTATTTCACTTACACCATTTATTAATGGTTTTATATCATTAAAAGTTTTTTTGGCTTCAACAAATGTAGATTTGGCATCAGAAAATGTAGATTTAACATCAGATATTATTGGTGTTGCTTTTCTTAAAGCGTTTCTAACATCCTTTATTGCAATTTTTAAATAGTTTAATGTTTCATTATCTTGTAATCTTTTTGGTATTGGTATACCAAATTTTGCATTTAAATAATGATCAAAATAAAAATAAAATGTATCAGGAATAATTTTTAGTGGTACTTTTGCTTCAGACTCTAAAAAGATAATTATTTGTTCTATAACTTGATTTGATAAATGTTTTGTATTTGCATACATTCTAATATCAAAATCTTGAGAGTTATTATAGATTTCATGTTCGGTATCTACTAATATATTTAAATCTTTATCATATACTTGCATATGTCCACTTATGGTGTCAACACGTATTATTCCATATTTATGATGTGTATAATATGATAAAGGCATATTCATTTTATAATTTTTATTAATATCATTAAAGAATGCTGCATTATTTTGTGTAGTTGTAAAAAATGTTTGAATGTTTTCTCTAATCTTATTATCTACATCACAAGCTTTATGAGCTAATACAACTATTTGAATATTTTGATGTCTTCCTTTTGTAAATATTTCTGACATATTTTTTTGTTTTGATAAACTTGCAACATCATCTAAAATTAATAAAGATTTATTTTCAGGTGTACCAGCAAAACTTTCCATATCTTGTAACTCATCTAATTGTTTATCATTATAGACGTTTGTAAAAGTTGGCCATTCAGAAGTATGCATACAAAAAATATGTACTTTTGTTTCATCCTTATAATATTGGTTTATATATTTTTTAATAAACGTAGTCTTACCACTTCCAGTTTTACCGTAAACAATGAAATGTAAATTTTCTTGATACATTTTACCTTGTTTAATATTTTTATTATTAGTTTTATCCTTAATCTTATCTTCCTCAGTCTTCCATCCTTCAAAAGTTTTTTTTTCTTGATTATAAAAAATTATTCTCTTTTGTTCCTCTGTTAGAAAGTAACCCCATTGATTTCCAATACATATAACAAGATGATAAATAAAAAATATTAAAATACATGCTAACAATATTTTTATACAATGAAATTTTAAAAAATTCCAAAGACGTGTAAGATCTGATTGTGGTATTTTTTTATTAAGAGATGAATTAGGGGGTAGTGTCTCTAAATATTTTTTATCTATATTATTATATATATTTTTATCTATATTATTATATATATTTTTATCTATATTATTATTATATTTAGTATTATATATAGGATTTTCTACAATATTATTAATATCTTTGAGATTCGGATCTTGAGGGGTTAGTGTATCTTGAAACTCAGTGTTATTCATATAATTATTTATTATTTCGTTTATTGCATTAAGAGATTTATGACGACTTAGATTACTTTTATTACTTTTATTACTTTTAATTATAACCGGTGAATATAAATCTTCCAAATTTTCGTTTTTATTCATTTAATATTTTTAAAATAAAAATTTAGGAATTATTATTTTTTAATTCCGGACTCGCATTCTTACACTCTTATGAGTGTTTTTAACCTCTGTAGAACCTCCGGAATGTGTCGGACTTTTTGTTCCTATACTCAAAAGAAGTATGTTCCGAACCTCTCCTCTCTTCCGGAATGCTTAAGAATATTTTAATAAAATAATATTTTATTCTTTATAAAAAATAATATTTTAATATATATAAGATTATTTTAGTTGAAATACAACTATTTTAGTTGAAATACAACTATTTTAGTTGAAATACAACTATTTTAGTTGAAATACAACTATTTTAGTTGAAATACAACTATTTTAGTTGAAATACTAATATAAATTATTATTTTGACATAAATTATTATTTTGACATAAATTATTATTATGTTGATCATTATGTTGATTAAGTTTTGGACATAGTGTTACATGTCGCTGAAAATTTTTCTTTAATATAATTTTTTGACAACCTCTACATTTTACTTTTTCCTTTAAACAATCCTTACACTTATATTTACTATCATAAAACTCTGTCTTAGGTTTAGTATTTTGACAACTTGTACATTGTCTTGTAGAACTTATACAAGAATTATAATGATTAGTAATTCCTTGATTTGTAAAATATTTATTACAATTACGACATAACTGATCTTTTAATTTATCTTTTTTTTTCTTTTTTAACCTCTTCTGTTTGTTCGCATAATTTTAAATGACGTGCAAAATTTTTTGATGTTATATTTTTATTACATCCGGAACATATTTTTTTGTTATTACTTTCAACAAATGGATTTTTATCAATATAATTATTTTGTGCTACATTATTATTTTGAACAAAAGGATTATTTTGAACAAAAGGATTATTTTGTGCTACATTATTATTTTGTGCTACATTATTATTTTGTGCTAAATAATTATTATTATTTTGCCTAGGTGTATTTTGCCTAGGTGTATTTATTCTAGCAGTATTTTGCCTAGGTGTATTTATTCTAGCAGTATAAAGATTTTGTTCTTTATCTGAAATAAATAAATGCTTTAATCTTTGTAATGGTTGCTCTGATTGAATATTATTATACTGAATACTATTATTAGGTTGAATATTATTCTGAATATTATTAGGTTGAATATTATTAGGTTGAATATTATTAGGTTGTATATTATTAGGTTGTAATTGATTCATATGCATACCACATGGTGTGTTTTTCATATGAGAATATAATAGTGTTTGATTTAAAAAACGCATATTGCAAACTTGACAAATTTGAGTCATTTCCATTTTTTTTATTTTTATTAGGAAAAATTTTATTTTTTATAATTTATGTATTTTTATAATTTATGTATTTTTTATAATCAGAAAAAATTTTATTTTTATTGTTTAAAAATGATGTTACCAAATGTTGGTGGAGGTGCATATATCCCGAATAATCGTGAATTAGAAATAGAGATAGAAAATTATATTGTGAAAACTGGAGACGTTTTATCTGGTCCATTGCATCTTTCTATTCTTCCACAACAAAATACAGAGTTAACAAATAAACAATATGTTGATACACAAATCAATGACTTAAAAGAAAAATATATAAACGATGTTTTGGTTCCGCTGATGAACGAATTAAAGTTGCTAAAACTTAATGACAAATCATTAAACGAAAAATTATTAAAACTTGATAAAAAGGATAGAGAGCTAGAAGCAGATATAGCAAAACTATTTAAAAAGATTTCAGAACAATCAAAAATTTTAATATTACTTTCTTTAAATTTAAAATCTGCAGTCATTAAAAATAAACATCAGATAAAAATGTTAAAAGAACAATTAGAAGATGAAATAGAAAAACTACCTGAAAGAATTAAAAAAAATTTAAAACAGTTACAAACTACATTCCAAAAAAGTGTTGATGAATTGAGTTCTAAAATTACTCAACAAATGAAAAAGATGAATAGAATAATAAATGAAGTAAACTCACTTAATCAAAAAGTTGATAAAATGAAAACTCTTAAAATCAATTTAGAAAATGAATTAAAGAAAAATTTACAAGAAAACTCTAAAGAAAATAAAGAACAGTTAGATGCTGTTAAAAGACAATTAGATGTTCTTAAAATTAAGTTAAATGCTCTTAAAACGGCGTTGAAGATTAATCAGCAGAAAATGCAAGTTAATAGAAGAGAAATTAAAGTACATCACACGCTGCTTGACGCAATAGATAAAGTGCAACAGGCAATTAATAAAGTTATCTCGAAGTTGTTAGATATTCATAAACGTAAATCTTAAACGAGTATTGTAAATATTAAATTAAATATTTTTTACCTACAAAAAATAAGAATCATAAAAAATATAAATATAATTTAAAAAATATAAATATAATTTTAAAAATATAAATATAATTTTAAAAATAAAAAAAGTTTAAATATATAAAAGTATATAAAAGTATATAATTTTAAAAATGGATAAAATTAGAGCTAATAATTTTAAAAGAATTAAACAATTAGAAGAGTTAATAAAAGAAAGAAATATTATGAAAGAAAATCATAGAATAAAAAGAATGATTGATGCAGGTTTGGTTCTGATAAAGTTAAACCAAAAACGCAATCTGCAAAAGTTAAGAACAAAAAATAAACATTTTTTTTATAATGGACATCGGTTCATGGGTCAACGGAGATGTCTTCCAGGGCTTCACCCGCATTTATATTTTTCCCAAAAAGTCAAATTTATTACTAAAAAATGCCTATAATTTATAAACACAATCTTAAACATTTTGCTTCAAATCAAAAAATTGCTCATGAACCACGTATGAATCCTGTTTATCATTATGATAATAGAGAAACAGTCGGAACAGAAAAGTTCCTAGGCACCGCAGGTGCCGTCCAAAAAGAAGGGGATGGCATCTTTTCTGGTATTGGTAGTATCGTTAACTTAATTAAAAATAATAAAGATTTGATTACATCTGCTGCAAAAGGAGCAGCTGCTATAGGTAGTACAGCTAGTGCAATATCAAATGCTGTTAAATCACAAAACGAATTAAAACAACTAGAAGCTATTCGTAAACTCAAGAATGATTCTGAAGAACTAAAAAAATTAAAAAAACTTTCAGATGAAACAAAAAACAAAATTGCTAACATAGCTGTAGAGGGTAATAGTAAACAAAATGAAAAAACAATTGAAGAAATAAGAGGTAATGGCGTGAGCAGCAACCTTCTGTCCAACCAGCAAAGCTGTAGCGGAGCTGGTCTAGCAAAATTCTAAAATTATATTTAGTAAAATTCTAAAATTATATTTAGTAAAATTCTAAAATTATATTTAGTAAAATTCTAAAATTATATTTAATAAAAATTTTTTTTCTGTCTGTGAGAAAAACAAAAAGTCAAATTATTTTTTATAAAAATGTCTTCGCTTATCGAAAATAAATTTAAATTAGACGATCCTCCGTTCGTCAGTTATAATCAAAAAAAGAATGACTATATAAGAATTGCCATGAATCCCGGATCTTCCAGTAGAGTAAACACTGGAGGAGATTTAATCTTTGAAGTTGATAATCAGCAGAGTTATTTATATTTACCTGATTCATTTTTACACTGCGAATATTCTTTATATAGTGATGCTAATTTTACAACACCATTACCAGATACCGATAATATTACACTAGAGAATAATTTTTTCCCAAGTTTATTTACACAAATGCGTTTAGATGTTGCAACTCAAAATATAGAAACAATAAGTGATTCCCCAGGTGTAATTGATACAATGCTTAGATTTATAACAATTGGTGAAAATAATAAAAAGTATGAAATCGAAGGTTGGTTTCCTGATACTAATGATGGTATAATTGTTGATGATTTAACTCACGCTGGAACAGATGCAGCAGGAATTGCGAAAGATGTAGAAAATATTGCAAAACATTTAAATAAAACAAATAATGATGCATATAAAGAAAGACGTGAATTTAACAAGAAAAGTAAACAGACAGTTAATTGGTCATTGTCTCCATTATTCGGATATTTAGATTATGATAAAATATCATATCAGTTAAAATTTAAATTAATAATTCATCGTACAGTAAATAATGAATTAATCTTTTTTGGTAAGACTGGGAAAAAAGCATATTTAAAAATTGATAGACTTGAATGGTGGATTAAGCATATTACTCCTAGTTTAGAGGTTGAAACAGCTATTGCAAAAAGATTAAATACTAACAAACCAATTCCAGTTAATTTTCTAAAGAGAACTGCTAGTTCAGTAACTTTTTCCGAACAAAGATTTAACTGGCATTTTACTAGAACTGCAAATACTCCAAGATATTTATTACTAACATTTCAAAGAAATAATTCTCCAAGTTTTGATAAGAACAATAATATTTTTCATATTAATACAATTCGAAGTTTACAAGTTTCATTAAATCAAACTCGATATCCAATTGATCCATTAAGATTCGATGATACCAATAATCAATTTATGGAAGGATATGATTCTTATAGAAATCTTTGTATAGAATTTGGAGTTGAACCACAATTAACTCCTGGAGATTGGAGACATTTATATCCAATTTTCTGTTTCGATTTAAGTGCACAATCTGAAGATATTATTAAAAATGGTTGTGATGTAACAATTAATATTGAAAAAAAAGATTCCACAACTTCATTGATGGCTTATGGTTTATTGCTAGAAGATGCAAAATATTCTATTGAAATTCTTAATGGAAAGATGGTTAGGATCGGCTAAAGCGCTAAAGCCAGAGGAGTTTTACTCCGATAGGTTAATTAAAATTTTTTTCATAACTAGAATAGATTAAAATTTTTGGTAACTTAAAATTTTTTGGTAACTAGAATAGATTTAAATTTTTGATAACTTAAATTTTTTTTATTAAAAATGTCGCAAGCGAAAAGTAATATTAATAATAAAACTGTTGAATTAAAATTACGTAATATTGTTGACAAAAATACCCCTAAAACTATTACTATTAATAAAAAAAAGTATTACATAAGTAAACCAATGATAGAGAATATTCAATTACAAGAAGAAAAGAATGGCGGTATTCTCCCATTAATTCCACTAATAATAGGAGGCATAGCAGCTGCAGGAAGTGTTGCAGGTGGGACAGCTGGTATTGTCCAAGCAGTAAATAAAAATAAATCAGAGAAGGCAGCATTAGAAGAACAAAAACGTCATAATAGAGAGTTAGAGAAAGTTGCTAGAGGAGAAGGAATAGTAGATAATTTTATCAGTAAATTAAAATTAGTTGATGAAGGAAAACGAGTTCTTAAAAATATTCTCCACAATGTTGATGATTTAATTGAAATTAAAGAAACTAAAGATGGTTCTGGAATATATCTAAGTCCTAGTATGATAAGGTAATAACCTCAGGACCTTTGGTTCTTTTCGGTAAAACAATTTTTTTTATCTTCTTAATTTTTTTTATCTTTTAAAATGAATACTAAAAATTCCGAAAATTTAATTAAATTAAAAATTTCTAATTTAGATTTATTGAATTATCTATTAAACAAAAATAAAAACTCAAACTGTCAGCATATTGGAGGTGACATACAAAAAACATTAGAAAACTTTCCTGGCTTTATTTGGAGTAAATATTCGAAAGAAAAACATCTTCCTGGTCATTCATATACTGGTCCAGGAACTCGATTAGATATAAGACTAGATGAGAATAATAATCCGAAACCAGGTGAAGAACCAATAAATAGAGTAGATGCCGCCGCTTACAGGCATGATTTAGCTTATCGAAATCATGATCTAAGTTCTCGTCATGCAGCTGATAAGAAGATGATTCAAGAATTAGATAGTATTCAAAACCCTACATTTAGAGAAAAAATTGAAAGAATGTTTGTTAAGAAAGCTTTACAAGCTAAAATATTATTCGGTCAGGGTTTAAATGAAAATCATAATTCAGACGTTTATGCATCTGAAATTCATAAAGAATATAGAAAGCCTAAATATTTATTAAAAGTAAAAGTATTTAATAAAGATGATATTTGGAGTGCTGATCTTATTCATATGCCGAATGAAAGGGACTACAAATACGCATTGACAGTTATAGATTTATATACACGATACGCTTGGGTAAAACCTTTAAAAAATAAAATTGGTCTATCAGTTAAATATGCGTTTGAAGAAATCTTTAAAGAAAGTAATAGAAAGCCAAGGAAATTGTTTGTTGATAAAGGGTCGGAATTTTATAACCGAAACGTTCAGCCACTATTTGAAACTGTTTATTCAACTGAAAACGCAGGAAAAGCTATAGTGATAGAAAGATTCAATCGGACGTTAAAAAATAAAATTTTCAAGAAATTTACTCAGCAAGGAAATCAGAAATGGTTAAAAATATTACCAGGAATTGTAGAGCAGTATAATAATAAAGTTCATTCAGGTATTGAAGAAACCCCAAAGAATGCTTCTGACGACCCTGATTTAATACGAAAGAAAATATTCGAGAATAATTATTCGAATGAGAGTAATCCGAATTTGCAGAAACTTAAGCCGAAATTTAAAATTGGAGATAGAGTTAGAATATTTAAATATAAGAACAAATTTGAAAAAGGCTTTGTTGGCTATTGGACTAAAGAAATATTTGAAGTTTGCAAAATAAATCAAAGTTATCCGATTACTTATGAAATTAAAGATTTAGATAATGAGAATATCAGAGGCCGTTTTTATCAAAATGAATTACAGAAAACAGAGCTTTAACCTCTAGGTGGCGCTTTAGCTAGCTTCGCTTGAGTTATAGATTGTTTAACTCTAACATAATATCTAGAAATGGTACTCCTTTTTGTAATTTAAATAAAACATAAAGACATAATTGTCCACAATAAGTTGTTCCCGGTTTTTGAATTTGAAACGTATTGTATGTTCCCGTTCCAAGTAATTCTTTTACTTCATTTGTAGGTGGAAGCCCGTATGAGTCAAAATAATAATTATCTCCGTTTTTACTAAAGATACCTGCTGACCAATGTACGCCGTTTTGGTCTGAAGTGTGAAGATTCGTTATGAAATTTACAATTATTGATGGAACTTTGTTCCGGGAACTGAAGGTTCCTGTTGGCCTATTTTTTAGGAATTGTAATTCGTTTCTCATTAGAACATGAAAATTCTTTATTCCTAATTGATTTGCGATTTTCTTTAGGTCGAAATTCGTTGTCGTTTGTGTTCCATATAATTTAAAAAACTCATTTATGTTGCTCATTTTATAATAAAAAAATTTCTTAAGGGACCCCTAGAAGACAGAAGGGAGGGGGTATTGATTTAAAACTGTTCTCTAATGATGTCTTTCCTTACTACTTATTCGATTTTGAAATGATTATATTATAATTATCGGAGCGAAGCTCCTCTGGCTTTAGCCGATTCTAATCTATATTGTTTTATATATTTCAATTTTCTTCATGAACTTTATTTGTAAAATATGTTTCATCGTTAAAATGATTGTTTAAAATTGTCATAACAACTATCCCGCATGTCGCCGTCTATGCGTTCTAAATTTAGAAGAAGAATTTTATTGTCATTTGCTTTTATTGTCAATGCACTCTTATGTGCTTAATCTATTCATGTCTTCACAATGGGAAGTACTTTACTACCCGTATGTGTTTGGCAAACGCTAAATGAATTTTGCAAATCGATTTCTAAAACTGAATTTGAAAATAGACTTTGCAAATGGATTTTGAAAATAGATTTTGAAAACAGATTCTGAAAATAATTTACGTAGGGGTAAATTGAAATGTCAAAACTTTACGCACGCGTAAGTTGAAATGTCAAAAGTTTACCGATGGGTAAATTGAAATGACAAGATATAGCATGATAATTTTAGGGGAAAGCTGCTAGACGTTTCTCTCTCTTCAATCTCTGTCTCTCTCTTCAATTATCAGGCAGTGTACGGGTTCATTGAATAATTTTGAGTTTATGAGTTACAATGATCTTCTAGTTCACACAATTAGTACTTTAAATAATGTTGAGCATACAATAACGAAGAATGACTAAGTAATAATTGCGTCTTCTTAATTTATCATAGTGCTCTAATCTTAATAATAATTGAGAACCATTTCACTTATTTTTAATTGAGATAACGAAGGATATATTCTTGAGGTTTCTTCCATTTCTGAAGTTCCTTCCACTTTTGTTCCTTCCATTTCTGAAGTTCCTTCCATTTCTGAAGTTCCTTCCACTTTTGTTTCATCCACTTTTGTTTCATCCATTTTTAAAGAAATATTTTTAACGGGCGAAGCCCTGGAAGACATCTCCGATGTCCCGCTAGTCACATGATATATTTTAAAAACCTGAAAGATGGATAAAATTCATGAATTTGAAATTCTCAACTTTTATAATTTTTTCGGTGTCCTAGAACGGTCATGATTTAAGCAATGAAAATCGAACCGAAGGTTCTAGGGCTTCGCCCGATTGTTATTCTCAAATTTTGAGATACTCAACTTTTATAATTTTTAGTGTCCTAGAACGGTCATGATTTTAAGGGTGAAAATTGTAATTCTCAAATTTGAGATTCTTAACTTTTATGATTTTCGGTGTCCTGGAACGGTCATGATTTTGGGGGTGAAATGTCATAATCACAAATTTGAGATTTTGAAAAATTTGAAAAATTGGGTATTTTTAAAAACGCCCAAATCGGAGCGAAGCTCCTCTGGCTTTAGCCGATTTATGAATTTAGGTCTTCATAACCTGAAAAAGGGTTCAAATTCATGAATTTATGTCGTTTTTAAAAATACCATTTTTTGAAAAAATGGTACTTTTTGAATGGACTAAATTCATGAATTTAGGTCTTAAAAACCTGAAAAAGGGACTAAATTCATAAATTTATGTCGTTTTTAAAAGTACTAATTTTTTTGATTTTATGGTGTCCTGGAACGGTCTTTTGTCCATTACTAAAATGCAATGGATGTGAAAAATTCTACATCGGACAAACCAATGATATTTTGCGCCATCGCACCACAGTCCATCGTCAAGAGATCAACGACGCGAATCTACGTTTCCTAAACGTGAACAGACACATACGAGATTGTTGCCAAAACATACATAGATATTAAATTTCATATTGCTCCATTTTACCAAATGAATTCTAGCGCCACGAAAGTGGATAGGGAAAGTAAAGAAATCTACTTCATAAGAAAATTCAAACCCCCGCTGAACTGTCTCTAATTTGCATTTCATTTCTAATTAATTTGGTGTCTGAGGATGTGAATAAAATCACAGAAACCGGTAACACCACTCACGACTTTTTCTGTTTTCATCAATCAATTTATTTACATTATACATATATATATATATATATATATATATATATATATATATATATATATACAACTTTATTTTATAAGATAAATTAGATCAAATGTGAATTGTAACACAAAGGATCTCATATATGCTATGAAGTGTGGGGGTTGTGGTGAGCTTTATGTGGGGCAAACAGGAGATATTTTTCGTTCTAGAGTAAGGGTGCATAGACAGCAGGTTAGAGAAAATAAATATGCCATTTTACACGCCAGCAAACACATCTGCATGTGCAAAAAATGAAGATCCCCATTCTGGATTATGCCAATATATAAATTACCGAATGGAAGTGACAGAGGCATGAGAGAACTAAAAGAAAAAATGTGTATAAATATCTTAAAACCAAAATTAAATGTAAATCATTAAGTGAGTAACATGCACCAGTACCATAGAATCTCACTGTGCTCATCCCGAAAAATCTATGATTTCGTTTTCCATTTCAGTACATATGATTAGTGTCATATATCTATTATGTTATGTTGATCATTTGCATGCTTCAGTTCGAATTTTTGTAATATAATTCAGTTGCCCGTGAGAAGCCTGGAACACAGGTGAAACCGGTTTGGGCTACAAAATTGTGCTTTTTCTTTTTGCCTTCTGCGTGGGTTCTATTTGTCGTATATATATATATATATATATATCTATATATCTATATATATATATATATATATATATGAGTGATTTATTATCAGTCACATACGTCGGAATATGCTTGAATATGACGCATCCATTTTCATGTTACAAGCTGCAACTCCCCATAATAATTATTTTACTGATTTGCTGCCTACGTGCATGAGTTGAATATTCTTCGTTTGAATTTACAGACCTGCTGTACCTTCCAGAGTGTGAAATCCAACGCATTTTGGTAAAAAGTTTGCAAAAACATTAAATCTGAAAGTCACAGCAAAGTGCGGCAGTTAGTTCCGATGGAAAGAGGCTCTATGCATCGCAGTGTCTGTGAGGAATCTCCCAAAGAAGACATTACTTAGTTTCATTTGTTGAAAAACTTGATGACTATCATGAACTTCAGTTAACGTATTTTCTGGTGGTATTGCCGTTGTTAGGAAGGTGGGAGAGACATCTATCTGTCTGCATCAAAATAGACAGCTTCAGGGGAAGTAACGCAGTGCATCTCTAACTGTTCGATGTATTTTGGATACAATTCCTTAACTTAATTATTTTGTAGTCGTAAAAACTGACAGACGTCTGTAAAATTTGATCAAATCTATCGAGTTCTACTCAGTACAGCAGACATATTACAGTGCACACGCTTCATCTCATCTTCATGAAATTTATCGATACCTCAAGCCGACATGAGTTATAGGAGGGAAGTCTACCGCAGTTTTATTGATGCGTTTGTTGGAAAGAGGGCAATTTCATATTGATATATCCTCTCATGAATTCATGTGGCATCAGGTATGCACCTGAAGTCATAGATATTCATTATCTATCAAAAGATTTTGATGCAGTATTCGTACAGTCTTCAAACAGAAGATAGTTCGCTGATTGATGATCTGAACATCTATGAAAATGGAATGCGTTACATGATGAAAATCGTTTCACTGTTAGTGGGACCAGAATGTACTTTATGTTAAGTAGAGGCCTCCCTAATTACTCAGATAGAAGACTTCATTTTCTACCGCGAAATCTTTCTCAGGCGACTGGATGTAGGCCGAAAGATTTTGCGGTAGATAATGAAGTCTTCTATCTGATTAAAAATTTGGGAAGCCTCTACGTAGCATGATGGAGAAAAGTTGTTTGTTAATGTTCATTTCAGCTGCTCGGCTCTCCACAATGTCTCTTGATCTTACGAGGAATCATGTTTTTGAAAAATGTAGTATAGAAGTAGATTCCAGACGCTGATATCATATTACCTATTGTATCAAAATCATCTCTGCTTAACGAGAAATTATATAAGTAATTAACCACTGCGGCGCATTTACACGGATTCACTTAGTGAACTTCCATTAGATATCACTCGCCTTGCTACATTACACACGGTCTCGACTTCAAAAAGCGTGTCGGTCAAATAAGTCACCCTCTCGTTTAATTACGGTTCGCCAGCGGACTGTAGTACTACAGCAGCAAACTTGCTCCATGTTTGATGCATGCACATGCACCTTCAGATATCTATGGCCTAGTGGACCGCTTGCTTGATACAGCCTTTTTTAGACAAGTTTCAGCTTTGTGAAATTTATTACTGTTGCATCCGCAGTGTTCTCGAATACTGCTCACCATTGTTTGTTCATATTTCTGGTGGCCTTACAGACATGGTTGAGCGAATTCAAACCCGCTCACACAAAGTTATTTTGTAAAATTAGCAGCTGTTCTTGCTCATGTTTTTGTCCCTCTTCAATATCGCCGAATAATTCAGGGTTTCAAAATGTTTGAAAACATTGCATCGAAAGCTGAGCATCCACTTTTCCATCTGATCCCACCAAAGCTGCTATATAGTGAAAAATACTGTATTCCTTTGTGTAGAACTGTGTCCCGACAAAATAGTTTTTTCATTTTTATGGCTAAACTGTCTAACAATGGCTTTTCGTTGAGTTAACTTTTGACTTATTTCTGCCTTTGGACATTCCAACTCGTATAAACATGACAACTCGGTATTTCTTCGTTTGATATTTTTTCACTTGTTTGATGCATCTGTTAAGAACTTTACCGTTGGTGGAAAGTACTTTAGTTGACCGACTTCATGGAGTCCACTGGATGGAGACGATCGCGTACGTGCAATTGGATGCGTGTGTCGATGAGTGCAGCAGTGTGTGTCTAATGTCCTTCCACTTAGTGTACCGGTTTAAATGCTCCTTTAATCTCAGCAAAGCGCAATAACAGTGTGATGGCACCCATAGAAATAAACTGTTTATCTGAAGTTCGCTAAAAAAGGAAATTGACTCAAGGTCGCGGCACATCCGGGGGAACTAAGTTGGGGCATGAATAACCAATGAAAAGCTTCGATTTACTCATGTGACTGATTCTAACCCAATGATACAGACGTTGGCAGGTGCATCTAAGTGAAAATGCGCGCGATTTATGTGCCGTTATTGTGCATTGCATGAGCTTAATTTCCATTCTAGAGGTTTATTGTTGTCAATTTCTATGATGGCACCTAGGTATTGGAAGCCGCCACGAAGTAATTCATTGTTTTAAATGTGCATCGTAGCTTCAGTCATTTGATATCACAGAAGATCGGATTCCGACATTGTGTATCAGGAATAGCCGCTGTGTCAACCGTTTCAATTCTGCTACCGTCGGCAATTTATTCACTGAGCAAATCTCAAGTTAAAGAAATTAGTCCTTTACTTTCTCTCGATTTCAATGACTTTTAAAAGCAGATTATGTTTGCTGAGTGCAACCTCTTGTGATCTATTTTTATGCCCAGTGGAATTCCCTTTTTGAGTGTAGTGTTGTCTATTTTGTCATTGAAAAAAAAGTCTGGCTTGATCTGTCAGAGAGAACTCTAATTTCATTCTGCCCACATGAGATGTCTGACCTTGCCTGTTTTGGATGAATTGAGCATTGTAAGAGGAGATGATTGAAGCAAGCTGCCATTTGGTTGAGACCAATTCAGAGTGCCCCCATTTTACCCACGTCAACTTTGATCGCACTATCTTTGTTCATCTTCATTCTGTGGTGTTTCCATCAACACGTATACATGACCGTTTGTAATTTGAATTCCAAATTGTTATAAGAAAGTAAAACCGCCTTCATGTTGGTGTTCAATTGGTGTCCAACAAAGCGTTTCTACCGACAAGTTTCTCTCGCTCTCAGTCATAAGTTAGACACGGGATTGACAACCTAAGTGTGCAAATATACAAGATGACAGCTCACATATAGATGACGTAGCATTCTATCTAAATGATATAAGAATGAAGTGAAAGTTTCTATTTGCAAAGAAAAGTTAGCAGATATGTCACCACGAAAGAAGTAAACACAAATGTTCTTTTTGTACACATAGATCTGGAGTATCCCGTTTCATGCGCAATACTTCTAAAATTCGAAGTACACGTTCATTGTCAGATATATATGCAATTTTGAAGCGTGTTCATGCCCAAGAAGCGCATGTGTCACAAACTTGTAGATAGCGGGTCACGATACTGTTGGGCACTCTGGTGGAACGTGGAGAAGCTTGAATGTTGGATCAGTGATATCTATGTGAGCTGTCATCTTCTGTATTGCACACTTGGCTACCCCAATCCACTCGTGTCTAACCTAACTGAGAGCGGGAGAAACATGTCGTTCGAAACATTTTGCTGAAACACGAATAAATCAAATTAAGCACCAACAGGAATGCGGCTTCATTATTTATTTATAAACTAGCCACGGGAACAAATTTCTTCCACTTTTTCCAAACCAGTGGCGGCTCGTGGGCATTTTCTATGAGGATGCAAAAAATGAAAAATTAGAAATTAGATTTTAACTATGAAGCAAAAGCCAGAAGTAGTTTGACACGCTTCACAAATGGATATTTTAAAATCAATTAATTCCCTAAATTAAAGGTATGTGCTCGCCAAAATAAGTCATACAATATAGGCCTAGTAAATTATAATGTAAAATAGGGCCTACTTTGAAAATGACAGCACAAATGAGTTTAGCATGGCATTGTAATGCTTATTTATTTGTACAAAAATTCTATTCGTCTCTGCTTCATAGATGCAAATTCATCGATAACTTTATCGTAGAAAATGGCGTGTTTTTTCAATTCCTGAAGTTTTTCACTTTCAATACTGATGAGGCCAGCTTTTTTCCCGATTCCGAAGATAAGTTTGGTGTTTCTATTCCGCTCCTCTTGATGTCCAACTTTTCCTGAATAGATAAACGTGAAAACGGCTTTTCGAGAATGCTGTCCACATAGGAAATCTCCTCTGGTGTGCATATTTCATTCCCAGCGAACGCCATATCGAAGCAGCAGTACCGAACGTCGAATGCGAATAATGGCTGAGGCATGCCTCCCTTTCACATTGTAAACAAGCAGCTAAATGAATCAGCCAATCACGTGTCATCAAAGTTTTCTACTGCGTATAACACTGTGAGGTGAGGCACGCCTCCGTGTTGTGATACAGCAAGTTTGATATCAGCGCTGCTCGGCTGAGGCGTGTTGCCGTGTGATCAATGTTACTGTTTTAATGAATTAAACAAAATAGAGTAGAAAATGTCAGAAATATAAAATATCTTGCCGCAAAAAATCATGGGGAGGCAACGCCTCCCTCGCCTCCTCTCACGACCCGCCACTGTTCCAAACATAGATTTTTTGAATGTCTGTTGGGAATTCATGGTGGCATTATGTTTCCTAAATGTACCGACCGGAAAATAAAAGCGCCGTTTGACCGGTTCCTACAGCTAAACATTATTTCCCCTTGAAAACAGTACTTCCGCATCCGTGAGCAATTTTTCCTCTTTTCATCTCTGAATCAATGAGTCGCTTCTACAGAAGAGAGCGGGACATAAGGAAACGGATTACTGATCACAAGATCCGGTACCTTTGCAGAAAGTCCATAACAGATATCAGCGTCTGAAGGTGGTACAGTAGATGAGGGCAACCAAAAGCACAGGAGAAAATATCACATCTTCCTGATGACATCGCAATACGAAACGTAATTTGAATTCGGTGTTGTAGTTTTTAAGCTACCTTTAAAATCTTAGAGATTAACTGATGATATATATGGCAAGATGTATTGCTAGTATGAAAGGCTTCAAGTTTGCAAACGAATATGTAATGCATGTAGATAAAACTTATTTGAATGTCCTTTGGAAATGGACAAAGAGTTATTTGCAATATTTCCAGGTCGCTTCGAATATCTTTTTCATACTACTTCGAAATGCAATTATTTTACAAGTAGATTTTGTCAATTGTATCAGTTGCATTTTGATAGTGCATCAAATACTAGGGTTGCGCGCTGTGCACCGGTTATTTGGCCGGTGCACCGAAATATGCGAATTTGATCATGTGGATGTTTCACTGTATAGTTTCAATGATAACAGATTTAATATTATCTTGGTCACAGCAAACATGGAGAGGAAATATTTTAGGAACACAATAATACAATTAATTCAAATCGGGAAACGTATTATTTATATTATTAAATTATGCATCAATTCGATTCAAATCTTTAGTTTCTACATTCTTTAGTTTTTACATCTTTAGTTTCATGAAATAACCGATGCATTGTATGATGCTATAAATTGCGAAAATGGCTTATTCAAGTTCATGATCAAGAATTTTAGGCCACGAAATCTCAATTCCAGCGACATCAGAATTTTGGAATCTGACGGTGAATGCCTCATACCTTGCCGCTGTCTCTCACCGACCTCAGAGAGAGAGAGAAAGAGACTTCCTGAAGCCGAGTAGGGTCGAGATGTTGACCTTCTTGCAAGAAGATTCACTGTACAACCGCCTTGAGACAAGAATAAACAACTTTTGCATATTTCCGGAATTTGCTTCTTCCAAATATATTACAATCGACGTATAGCCGAGCGGTTGAAATTCCAATTAACAAACCCCAAACTTAAAAACCATAGAAATCTGGCGCTCGATGCCAACAATCATAGAAAAATATTGTTTATCTTGCGATGAATGCTTCCTACCTAAGTCATGTATTTCTGTCTAAATGCAGCAATCTTGGGGAGAAATTGAGCATTATGAGTTTATGACAAACCGACAAACAAATTCGACAATTAAATTCTGCATGTCGATAGTTTAGAAACGGTTTCAGAAGTCATTGGTCAAGCGGACCGATATCTATGATTCATACACCGTATTTTAAAAGACAGTTAAATGACCATCATTTAGCTATCTTTCATTTAATGACACGTTATAGGACAGGAAGCAGGGCAGGCAGAAAACTGTGCCGACAATTCGTTTACACCACTATCGATTAAACTCGCGCTGGTGTAATCGCTCGTGGTGTGACCTTTAAATAGATCTTCGCCACTTATGCATGTAGATGTCCATGTCCATTTGTTTTTAATTGTCTACACTCTAAACCAGCACCTCCTAAATCACACAGTAAAGCAAGACACTATTCGTAACTAATAAAAAAATCCTAAAGCAAAGAGTTTTAGGAGGCTTGCGCACTAGGGTTATTGTTCTCTTTCTTACGTCAACATTCTATTTCACGCAACCTCTTAAAATTCTAGTATTTGGAGCTTTAGGATGCAGGTTTCTTCGATTTTAGGAGGTGCTGGTTTACAGTGTATTCTACTCTCACGAACATAAACAAAGCGAACAGTTGGATTTCTATAGTTGTAAGTGCATCATTAAACCAGTTGGGAATTTCAAATAGCATTCAATATGAATATGAAGATTCATAGCCAAAATTCGAATAATTTCAAAGATTGTAATGAATATTGAGATTCAAATTGTGATGAATTCATGAATTTTGTCATTAGCACCCTGCAAATCGTTAACGTTGAGAGAATTTCTCATTATTAATTAGCCCATGAACAATGTTGTGAGCGTCCTGTTCAGGAATTTTGATGAATTTTGAGGTGTTATGTCTCATCAGTTTTTGATAATTTCTTCAAGAATTGTGGAATTCGGCGTGTGCCAATTTGAACGTGGATTGTGTGAATCTGTTAATTTCCTGTTCTTGATAATTGATCTTTCAATGATTTGAATCTCATTTTCACTGAGTATAAGTGACAACGAGCGTCCTACATTCCGCATTAGAAGTCTTCATTAGAAATGGGATTTTTTTCTATATGACAAAAGTCAACATTCCTAATTAGAACATTGGAAAGAAATAAGATGCAGCTCATGACGCAGCAAGACTGCACTTGATAGACTTAACTGCAATCGATACATTGTAGTTAGGTGACATCTCTCTGGAATTTCGGTCAAAAGGGTCGATTGAATGTTCATTTCACCATTTGATTTAATGACATCATTATTCAAATAAGCAACACTGTAAATCGCTCAATACCAATCACATACAAAGGGTTCACACCAAGATATTTTTTGGTATATTTTTGCATCTATAAGTATGCTTTTAGCATGATTTAAGGCCTTTTGTCAATAAAGATCGATTTAAGGTTGCATGGTACTTGCTACTGTTGTTGTGGATTCTTGCCGCAAGAGAAACAGAACGACCGTCGATAGCAAAGCGATGTTTTATTATGATCTGCACATGCACACTGTACAGAGCAAACAGACAATAACAAAGAGCACTAATCGGGTTGTGCGCCGATCGGACAATAGTCTTTTATCACTCTCGAACAATAGCGAAGTCCGCGACACTCCCCGATATTTTTTTATAGAAAAAATAGAATATATAGATTTCTGTCTGAATCAGACTGAGTCAAGGAAAAGAATAAGATTTCATATAGGCATGTAAGAGAATCAATTAAATAAATGTAATGTATTTTCAAATAACACATAAATGACAGTATGAAATTCATGAAGTTTTATTAAAATTATTCATTGTCAGATTCAACAGGCACGAAAAAACGAATAGGTCTACGTAGCATAGATACTCTAGCACCCCAACGACTCGAATAACTGCAGAACGAACAAACCCGTCCCTACCAACTTTCAAGTTAGCTATCGAACCAACTTTCCACCGGAGCCTGGGTACGTTTCATCTACCAACAACACCACATCACCAACTGTTGGTATAGATAAATCTCCATGAGAATTTCTCCAACCCTTTTCTCTTAAGGAAGTGACGTTGAGTTTCTGCCAAACTTGCCAAAAACGATTTACAAGACTTTGACGGTAGCGGTAAGTGTCGTACAAATTGAGATCTACATGTACGTTTTGTATAGGAGTTTGCGGGTTCTGAGTAATTCTCTGTAATATCAGGAAATGACTTGGAGTTACAGCTGTGCCTTCGTTTTCCTCACCGACGTAAGTAAGAGGTCTCGAGTTTAATATTCCCTCGATTTCTATTACTACCGATTCAAGTTCTTCGTAAGGCAGGATTGATTTCTTTATTGTCTTCTTCAGCGATACCTTTATTTCTCTGATAATTCTTTCGTAGAAACCCCCCATCCATGCTGCCCGCTCAACAATAAATTCCCATCTAATACGTTTTGACGATGCATAATTTATCACTGCATCTTCTTCTGAAACTGCTTTTAATTTCTTGAATGCTGCTTTGAAATTTCTGCCATTATCTGAGACTATATTCGGAACTCCCCGACAACTCACAAACCGTGTCAAGGCTCGACAAAATCCATTTCCTGAGAGGTCCGGCACAAGTTCCAAATGTATGGCCCTCGTAGTAGCACAAACAAATAGGCAAATATAACAATTCCGGCCTTCCTCCCCATTACTGTGGACGTACACTGTAAATCGCTGGATACGAAAATTACATACAAACATATACCAAAATTACATACAATTTGAAACTAACATCTGATACGAGATTCTCGTATGTTTACAGAGATCTGGTATGTTTTTCATACCACATCTCACCTACTTTCGTATGTGATTGGTATGTAGCGATACGAACTATTCTATCTGTGATTGGCTGTTTTACACTGAAATACGAATTGTTGGTATGCTTTATATACGAGACCCGATGGAAATTCATCCTTATTCGTATGCCTCTGGTATCCATTTGGTATGTGCAGCTTTAAGTCATATAGCAAAAATTTGTATGTATTACATACTACTGTCAAATAACTTTTTTCGGTAGTACAAGTGGTGAATATTTTTTATTTGATAGAGTGATATTTGAGTACATTAGATTTATTGTGAATTTTATGCTCCACGAATATGCGGTCGATGCTACTTGTCTGGCAACCCGAGTGATCATTTTCTAGAGATTTTACGATTTTCTACTGCCTTTCAAAATCGCTACAGATATTTGATTTGGCAGTAAGCATTTTATGGTTTTTAGAGACATTTGTATGAGCTAAGAATGCCTACTGCAATTCTAGAGAATTCTTACTGGCATTCATGGCATCCATATAATGTTTAGCAGGCAAATATATCTGTAAATGTTTGCTGGAGACACGTGTCTCTAAACATTTATCGACGACAGACATAACCTCTACAAGAACGTTGAACTCAAGCATTTTTGTATAATACAGCAATTCTTTTACTGTAATATACAAAAGAAAGATATTTGTATATAAATCTCGTATTATTACCATCTAATGTATTCATAGGAATATATACATGTAATACAATTTTATACGCAATTACAAAATTCTATCTTATCAAATATATTGTTATGTTTATATATTTGATATATTGATATTATGTCTACATCACATTTAATACTTATTATATTAAATATCACATGAATAAATGAATGTGATATGTAAATGTGCATGTATTATATTCATTTATTACTTGCTTTACACCTGTAAAAAGAACATTTCGTTTTATACATGCGTCCCTTCTCTTGCTACTTTGTCTCCTCTAGATGATTCGCTTTTGATGGAGTGTCACAATGCACGAGGCACAGAACTAAGTCCTTCTAGTCTCTTCTTATCTCTCTTTCTCTCTCCGGAAACTCCGGAGTCTCCTAGAACTGTTTGTTTTTGATCGGGGCCATAGTGCGCGAAGCACAGGGGAACAAGCTTTTCCTCTTTTTCTCTCTCTCTATCTCTCTCTCTCACACACACACACACACACACTCTCTCTCTCCTTATCTCCATCTCTCCATTCAACTTCTTTTATTTTCTTTTCTCCATTTGAAAGCTGATTTTCTGATTTTGAATGTATCTTAGCTGGAATATTCAAGGTCACAATATGCGGATCAGTTGTTTCCCTATTTGCAAGACTATGATGACTAAAGGACGTAATTTATATACCGATATCCGTCACAATTTTTCTCTGCACACATCTCTCTCCCTACTGTGGAATAAACAACTCGTCGATCGCCTGCCTGTTAATGACTAATGAATGCCCTCATAACGACCTTCGGTCCATGAGTCACACGACAAAGAGGATGCGAGCGGAGACTGTGTATGCTATATCAACCAGGCGTCATCAATTGTGGAGTCATTCCTCTCAGTGCATCGTGCGTGTTTCAGTCATCCCAGCAGTGTCAATACAAGTCGTTCTACTGTCTTATACTTGTGGATTTACAAAACTTTTAACTACGCCTCAAGTCAGTTATTTGTGCTTTGAACATTCAGAGGATTCTGTCGTACAATTCGACTTTCACAACCATTTTCAGGATTACGCCGACGCATCTTTTCATTCTGGAAATAATTCCCGATCTTCTCTTTTCCTGACATTGTACTAAAACCAAGCGGGTCACTCCTTTGTATTTGCCTTTGAGGTTATGCACAAGATAGAAAATCAACAAGGCCACAGCGCTTCGTGTCACAGACACATCAAGGGGTGGGACCTTGCAGTGAGAATGTTTACCGCACGGTCCCACCTGACACGAAGCGCTGTGGTTTTACCTTGCTGGATTTTTATCTTGCACATAACCTCAAATAAAAGGCAAATACAAACGAGAGACCAGCTTGTTTTTAGCACAATGCCAGGAAAATTGAACTACCCTCCTGTTCCTAACCTTCAACATCATCTTCATCTACACGTTTTAATTCGCATCATTCTGACTCAACTACCTAATATCTTTTCACTTTCGCTGAAAACCATTAAACAAGTGATTGATTATATTGCTGAAAAGTCATTTGAAGTGAAATTATATTGTAATCAAATATTCGATCCACACACCGCTACAGTCGAACAAATAATCGAATAATACAAGTTGAATCTCTGAAGGAGGATTGGAGAAAATGGAAAATATAATGTGAGTTTTATTATTATTTTTAGGTACTGTTCAATACCTCAAATTCGGTAGTTTTGAATCCTGGTGGATGATTTAATGTATCCACAGGACTTAAAATTACGCTTGCTTGAGGTTCGATCGGCATTTATATTATTCCTAATTAATCGCAAAATATCGTGAAAAATGTTGCTTGTCTGAATGCGTTTATAAATTGATGTCTGTAGGCCTTTTTGGCAGTAGACGATTGATGTCTGTAGGTCTTTTTGGCAGTAGAAAATTACTGCTTTTTGCAGTAGACAATGCGCGATAATTCTACTGCGAAATTTTATGGTATTTCCATAGAAAATGATCACTAGGGAACATTAACCGGACGTTTATTTAACTCTACTTTATGACCCAAGTTGATAAACATCATTTCATTTAAACGATAGCTTTAGTGAAATCATGTTGACCTATATATCTCAAACATGACTATTTTTGCGTTCATGAATTATAATGTGCTTTTATTTCGGATTGATAATATGCTTAATTTCAAAATTACATAATGCATAATTGTTGATGGTTGAAATCTTATTGATTATTCATGAAATGCCTTAGACTTACGTGTATTAAAATCGAATTCAGTATTGAAAGAATGACTCTTGAATGTCATTATCTCACTACTTGCAGAACAGTAGTAA
>CAJQUW010016226.1:152500-162413 GCA_907163375.1 Prostheceraeus crozeri
CACACCCACACCCCCACCCCCCACCACCCCACACCCACCCCCCCCAACCACCCACCCCACCACCCACACAACCCACAACACCCACCCCCCACCAACCCCACACCACCAACACCACACCCCCACCAACCCCACCCCCACCCAAACACCCCACCACACACCACCCCCCACCCAACACCCCCACACCCACCACCCCACCCCCACCCACACCACCCCACCCCACCACCCCCCCCAACCCCACCCACCCAACACCCACACCCCCACCCACCCCAACCACACCCCCACCCCCACCCCACCCACACCACCCCCCCCACCACACCCCCACCAACCCCCCCCCCCCCACCACACCCACCCCACACACACCCCACCCCCACCACCCCACCCACACCCCCCACACACACCCACACCCCCCCCCAACCACCCACACCCCACCACACACCACCCCCCCACCCCACCCCCACCCCACCCAACCCCACCACCCACACCCACCCACACCCCCACCCACCCACCCCCACCACACCCCCCCACCCCACCCCCCCACCCCACCACCACCCCCCACCACAACCCCCCACCCACCAACCCCCCCACCCACACCACCAACCCCACCCCCCCACCACACCCACCCCAACCCACCACCCACCCCCACCCCCCACACCCACCCACACCCACCCCAACCCCACCCCCCACCCACCCCCCACCCCAACCCCACCAACCCCACACCACCCCCACCACACCCCCCACACACCCACCCCACCACACCAAACACCCACCCCCCCACCAACACCCCCACCCCACACCCACACCCCCCACACCCCAACCACACACACCCCCACCCACCACCCCACCCCACCCCCACCAACCACACCCCCCACAACACCCACCCCAACCACCCACCCCCCACCCCCCCCACACACCCACCACCCCCACCCCACCACCACCCACCCCCACCACCCCACCACCCCCCCACCCCACACCACCCCCAACCCACCCCCCCCCCACACCCCACCACACCCACCACCCCCACCACCCCCCCAACCCACCCCCACCCCCCCACACCCCCCACCCCACCCCCCACCCACCCCCACACCCCCCCCCACACACCAACCACCCCACACCCCCAACCCACCCCCACCCCACACCACCCCCACCCCACACCCCCCCCACACCCACCACCCCCACCCCACCCACCCCCCCACCCCACCACCACACCCCCCCCACCCCCCCCCACCCCCCACACCACCCCCACAACCCCCCACCACCCCCCACACCACCCCCAACCCCACCCACCCAACAACACCCACCCACCCACCCAACCCCCACAACCACCCCCACCCACCCAACCCAACCCCCACCACCCCCACCACCCCCCCAACACCCCCCCACCACCCCCCACCCACCCCCCACACCCCCCCCCCACCAACCACCCCACCCCCACACCCCCCCCACCACCACCCCCCACCCCCACCACCCCACCCCACCACCCACAACCCCCACCCACCACCCCACCCCACCCAACCACCCCCACCCCACCCCCCACACCCACCCCACCCCCACCCACACCCCACCCCCACCCACCCCCACACCACCCCACCCACCCCCACACACCACAACACCCCCCACCCCCCACACCACCAACCCACACCCCCCCCCACCCACCCCCCCCACCCCACCCCACACCCCCCCCACCCCACCCCCCCACCCCCCAACCACCCCACCCACCCCACCCACCCCCACACCCCCCACCACACCCACCCCCAACCCCACCCCCCCCAACCCCACCCACCACCCACACCCCCACAACCCCCACCACACCCACCCACACCCCCCACCCCCACCCCACCACCACCCCCACACCCCACCCCCACCACCACCCCCCCACCCACCCCACACCCACCAACCCACCCCACACCCACCCACCCCCACCAACCCACCCCCCACACCCACCCCACACCACCCCCCACCCACCCCCACCCCCCACCCCAACCCCCCCACCCACACCCCCCACCCACCCACACCCCCCCCACCACCCACACCCACCACCCCACCCCCCACCACCCCACCCACCCCACCCCCCCACCACACCCACCCCACCCCCACACCACCCCACACCCCACACCCCCCCACACCCCCCCCCACCCCACACCCCCCCCACCCCCACCCACACCCCCACCACCCCCACACCCCCACCCACACCCCCCACCCCACCCACACCCCACCCCACCCCCACCCCCCACCACCCCCCCACACCCCACCCCCCACCCCCCAACCCCACCACCAACCCCCCCCACACCCCCACCACCCCCACCCCACCACCCCCACCCCCACACACCACCCCCACACCCCACCCCACCCCACCCCCACCAACCCCCACCCACACCCCACCAACACCCCACCCAACCACCACCCCCACCCACCACCCCACCCACCCCCCCCCCAACCCCACCCACCCCCACAACACCCACCCACAACCACCCCACCCACCCCACACCCCCACCCACCCCACCCCACCCCCACCCACCCAACCCCACCACCCCCACACCCCCCACCCACCCCCCCACCACCACCCCCACCCACCCCCACCACACCCCACCACCAACCCCCCACCCACACCACCCCACCACCCCCACCACCCAACCACCCCCCACACCCACACCCCCCACCCACCCCCACCACCCCCCCACACCCAACCCCCCCACCACACCCCCCCACCACCCCCACCCCCACCCCCCCACCACCCCCCACCCCACCACACCACCCACCCAACCCCCCAACACACCCACCCCACACCACCCCCCACCCCCAACCCCACCCCCACACACCCCCACCACCCCCCCCCCACCACCCCACCACAACCCACAACCCACCACCACCCCCCCACACCCACCCACCCCACACCACCCCCACCCACCCACCCCACACCACCCCCACCCAACCACCACCCCCCACCCCACCAACCACCACACCCACCCCCACCCCACCACCCCCCACCCACCCCCCACCCACCCACCCACAACACCCCCCCACCCACACCCCCACACCCCACACCCACCCCCCCACCCCCACCACCCCCCAACCCACACCCCCCCACCCACCACCCCACCCACCCCCCACCCACCCCCACCCACCACCCAACACCCCCACCAACCCCACCACCCCACACCCACCCCCCCCACCACCCACCCCAACCCCCCCCACCCACCCCACACCCACCCCACCACACCCCCACCCACCCCACACCCCCCACCAACCCCACCACACCCCCCCACCCCACCCACACCCACCCCCACCAACCCCCACCCACCCCACC
Source organism: Prostheceraeus crozeri (assembly GCA_907163375.1). Lineage (NCBI taxonomy): Eukaryota > Metazoa > Platyhelminthes > Polycladida > Euryleptidae > Prostheceraeus > Prostheceraeus crozeri. The sequence continues at coordinate 155,805 of CAJQUW010016226.1, forward strand.
AACACACCAACCCACCCCACACCCCACCCCCCACCCCCACCCCACCCACACCACCACCCCCACCCCACCACCCCCCACCCCACCACCCACACCCCCACACCCCCACCACCCAACCCACACCACCCACCCCCACCACCCCAACCCCACCACCCCCCCCACACCACCCACACCCCCACCCACCAACACCACCCCCCCACCACACCCAACCCACCACCCCCCACCACCCCCACCCACCCCCACCCACCCCACCCCCCACCCCACCACCCCCCCACACCCACCCCCCACACCCACCACACCCACCCCACCACCCCCACCAACCCACCCCCACCCACACCCCCACCACCCACCCCACCCACACACCCCCCCACCCACCCCACCCCACACCACCCCCACCACCCCCACCCCACCACCCACCCCCACCACCCCAACCCCACCCCCCACCAACCACACCCCCACCCCCCCACACCCCCCAACCCCACCCCCCACCCCCCCACCCCACCCACCACCACACCCCCCACCCCCACCACCCACCCCCCCCAACCCCACCCACCCACCCCCCACACCCCCCACCACCCCACCCCCCCACACCCCCACCCCCAACCCACCCCCACCCACCCCACCCACACCACCACCCCACACCACCCACCCCCCACCCCACCACCCACCCACCACACCCCCACCCCCACCCACCCCCCCACCCACCACCCCACCACCACCCCCCACACCCCACCCCACCCACCACCCCCACCCCACCACCCCCCCACCACCCCACCCCACCCCACCCCCCACCACCCCCACACCACCCCCACCCCACCAACCCCCACCCCCCCCCCACACCACACCCCACCCCCCCCACACCCACCACCCCCCCCCACCCCCCCACACCCCACCACCAACCACCCCCCCCCACCCACCACCCCCACCCCACCCACCCCACACCCACCCCACACCCCCACCCCACCCACCCCCCCACCCACCCACACCCCCCACCCCCACCCACCACCCCACCACACCCCCCACCACCCCACACCCCACCACCCACCCCCACCCACCCCACCCACCCCCCACCCCCCACCCACACCCCCCCACCCCCACCCCACCCCACCCCCCCACACCCCCCACCACCCCACCCACCACCCACACCACCCCCCCACCCACCACACCCCCCACACCCCAACCACCCCCCACCCCCACCCCACACCCCACCACCCCCACCCCCCCACCCCACCCCACCCCACCACCACACCCCCCACACCCCACCCCACCACAACCCCCCACACCCACCACCCCCACCCCCACCCCCACCACCACCCACACCCCCACCCCAACACCCCACCACCCCCACCCCCCACCCCCCCACACCACCCCCCACCACCCACCCACACCACCCCACCAACCCCACCACCCCACCCCCCACCACCCACACCCCCCCCCCACCCACCCACCCACCCCCACACCCACCCCACCCCACCCCCCACCCCACACCCCACCCACACCCCCCACCCCCCCACCCACCACCCCCACCCCCCACACCCCACCCACCCCCACCCCCCCCCCACCCCACCACCCACCCCCCCCACCCCCCCCCCACCCCCCCACCCCACCCCCACACCCACACCCCCCACCCCCACCCCCACCACCCCCCACCACCCACCCCCCCCACCCCCCCCACACCCACCACCCCCCCACCCCCCACACCCCCCCCCCACCCACCACCCACCCCCACCCCACCCCCCCCCCACCCCCCCACCCCACACCCCCACCCACCCCCCACCACCCCACCCCACCCCCCCACCCCCCCCACCCCCCCCCACACCCCCCCCCCCACCCAACACCCCCCCACCCCACCCCACCCCACCCCACCCCACCCACACCCCCCCACCACCCACCCCCCACCCCACCCACCCCCACACCCCCCACCCCCCCCAACCCACCACCCCCCCCCACCCCACCCACCCCACCACCCCCCCCACCCCACACCCCCCCCACCACCCCCCCACCCCCCACCCACCCCACACCCCCCCCACCACACCCACCCCCCACCCCCCCACCCCACCCCCCAACCCCACCCCCACCCCACCCACCCCCCCCACACCACCCCACACCCCCCACCCACCCCACCCCAACCCCCACCACACCCCCCACCCACCCACCCCAACCCCACCCCACCCCCCACCCCCACCCAACCCCACCCCCACCCCACCCACCCCACCCCCCCACCCACACACCCCCACCCACACCACCCCCCACCACCCACACCCCCCCCCCCACCCCCCCCCACACCACCCACCAACCCCACCCCACCCCCCACCCACCCCCACCACCCACCCCCCCACCCCCCCCACCACCCCAACCCCCCACCCCCCACCCACCCCCCCCCCACCCACCCCCCCCAACCACCCCCCACCCCCCCCCACCCCCACCCCACCCCCCCACCACCCCCACCACCCCCCACCCCCCCAACCCCCACCCCACACCCCCCCCACCACACCCACCCACCCCCCCACCCCACACCCCCCCACCCCCCACCCCCACCCCCACACCCCCCACCCACCCCACCCCCACCCCACACCCCCCCCACCCCCCCCACCCCACCCACCCCCCCCACCCCACCCCCCCACCCCCCCCACCCACACCCCCACCCCACACCCACCCCACCCACCCCACCCCCACCCACCCCCACACCCCCCCCCAACACCCACCCACCCCCCCCCCACCCCACCCAACCCACCCACCACCCCCCCCCACCCCCACCCCACCCACCCCCCACCCCCCACCCCACCCCCCACCCCCCACACCCCCACCCACACCCCCCACCCCACCCCCCCCCCCCACCCCCCCACCCCAACCCCCCCACCCACCCCCACCACCCCCACCCCCCCCACCACCCCACCCCCACCCACCCCACCCCACACCCCCCACCCACCCCCCCACCACCCCCCCACACCCACAACCACCACCCCACCCCCACACCCACCCCCCACCCCCCACCCACCCCCCCCACCCCACCCCCCCCACCCACCCCCACCACCCACCCCACCACCCACCCCCCACCCCCCCCACCCCCCACCCCCCCACACCCACCCCCCCCCCCACCCCACCCCCACCCCCACACCACCCCCCACCCCCACCACCCCCCACCCACCCCACCCACCCCACCCCCACACCCCACCACCCCCCCACCCACCCCCCCCCCCCACCCCCACCACCCCCCACCCCCCACCCCACCCCCACCCCCCCCACACCCCCCCCCCCACAACCCCACCCCCCACCACCCCAACCACCCCCACCCCCCACCCCCACCCACCCACCCCCACACCCCCACCACCCCACCCCCCACCCCCCCACCCACCCCCACCCACCCCCCCCCCACCCCCCCACCCCCCCCACACCCACCCCCCACCCCCACCCCCCACCACACCCCCCCACACCCCCACCACCCCCAACCCCACCCCCCCCCCACACCCCCCACCCACCCCACACCCCCACCCCCCCACACCACCCCCACACCCACCCCCACCCCACACCCCCCCCCACACCACCCCACCCACACCCCCCCCCCCCCCACCACCCACCCCCCCCCACACCCCCACCCCCCACCCACCCACCCCCCCACCCCCCCCCCCCCCACCCCCCACACACCCCCCACCCACCCCACCCACCCCACCCCACCACCCCCCCCCCACCCCCCCACCCCCACCACCCACACCCCCCCCAACCCCCACCCAACCCCCCCACCACCCCCACCCCCCCACCCCACCCACCCCACACCCCCCCCCACACCCCCCACCCCCACCCCCACCCCCCCCACACCCACCCCCCACCCCCCCCCCCACACCACCCCACCCACCACCCCCACCCCACCCCCCCACCCACCCCCACCCACCACCCACCCCCCCACCCCCCACACCCACCCACCCCCCACCCCCCCCCCACCCCCCACCCAACCACCCCACCACCCCCCCACCCCCCCCCCCACCACCCCCACCCCCCCCCACCCACCCCCCACCCCCACCCCCCCCCCACCCCCCACCCCCCACACCCACCCCCACCCCACACCCCACCACCCCCCACCACCCCCCCCCCCACCCACAACCCCCCAACCCCCCCCCCCACCCCCACCCCACACCCACCCACCCCACCCACACCCACCACCCCACCCCCCCCCAACCCACCCCCACCCCCACCCCCCCCCCCCCCACCCCAACCCCACCCCACCCCACCCCCCCCCACCCAACCCACCCCCACAACACCCCCACCCCCACCCCCCCCACCCCACCCCACCACCCACCACAACCCCCACACCACCCCCCCAACCCACCACCCCCCCCACCCCCCCCCCACCCCCCCACACCAACCCCCCCACCACCCCACCCCCACCCACCCCCACCCACCCCCCACCCCCCCCAACCCACCACACCCCCCCCCACCCACAACCCCACACCCCCACCCACCCCCCCCCCACCCACCCCAACACCACCCACCACAACCCAACCCACCCCCCCCCACACACCCCACCCACCACCCCCCCCACCCACCACACCCCCACCCCCAACCACAACCCACCCACCCACCCCACCCACCCCCCCCCACCCACACCCCCCACCCCCCCACCCACCCCCAAACCCCCCACCCACCCACCCCCCCACCCCCCACCACCCCCACCCCACCCCCCCCCCCCCCCCACACCCCCCAACCACCCCACACCCCCCCCCCCCCACCCCACCCCCCCCACCCACCCCCCCCCACCCCCCCACCCAACCACCCCCCCACCCAAACCCCCACCCCCACCCACCCCCACCCCCACACCACCCCACCCCCCACCCCCCCCACCCCCCACACCCCCACCCCCCACACCCCCCCCCACCCCACCCCCACACACCCCCCCCACCCCACCCCCACCCCACCCCCCCCCACACCCACCCCCCCACCCCCCACCCCCACCCCCACCCCCCCACCCCCCCCCCCCACACCCCCACCCACCCCCCCCCCCCCCAACCACCCCACCCACCCACCCCCACCACCCCCACCCCCCCCCACCCACCCACCCCCCCCCACCACCCCCCCACCCCCACCCCCCCCACCCCACCCACCCCCCACCCACCCCCCCCACCACACCCCCCCCCACCCACCCCCCACCCCCCCACCCCCACCCCCCCCACCACCCCCCCCCCCCACCCACCCCCACCCCACCCCCACCCCCCCACCACACCCACCCCCCACCCAAACCCCCCACCCCCCCACCCCCCCACCCCCACACCCCACCACCCCCCACCCAACCCACCCACCCCCCCCACACCCCCCCACCCACCCACCCCCAACCCCCACCCACCCCCCCAACCCCCCCCCCACACCCACCCCACCCCCCCCCACCCCACCCCACACCCCACCCCACCCCCCACCCCACCACCCCCCCCCCCCCACCCAACCCCCCACCCCACCCCACCCCACCCACCCACCACCCCCCCCCACCACCCACCCCCACCCCCCCCCCAACACCCCCACCCACCACCCACACCCCCACCCCCACCCCCCCCACCCACACCACCCCCACCCCCCCACCCCCCCCCCCACCCCCCCCCCCCCCCCCCCCCCCCCCCCCAACCCCCACCCCCCACCACCCCACCCCCCCACCCCCACACCACCCCCCCCCCACCCCACCCACCCCACACCCCCCCCCACCCCCACCCCCCACACCCCACCCACCACCCACACCCCACCCACCCCCCACCCCCCACCCCCACAACCCCACCCACCACCCCACCCCCCACCCCCCCACCCCCACCCACCCCACAACCCCACACCCCCCCCACCCCACCCACCCCCCACCACCCCACCCCACCCCCACCCCACCCCCCCACCCACCAACCCCACCCCCCACCCCCCACAACCCCCACACCCCACCCCCCCACCCCACCACCCCCACAACCCACCCACCACCCACACCACCCCCCAACCCCCACCACCCCACCCCCACAACCCCACCCCCACCACCCACCCCACCCCCCACCAACCCCCCCACCACCCACACCCACCCCCCACCCCAACCCCCCCCACCCCACCCCCACCCCCCACCCCCCACCCCCACCCCACCCCCACCACCCCCCACCCAACACCCCCCCCACACCCCCACCCACCCCACCCCACACCCCCCCACCCCACCCCCACACCCACCCCCCCAACCCCCACCCCCCACCCACCCCACCCCCCAACCCCCACCCACCCAACCACCCCACCCCCCCAACCCCCACCACCCCCCCACCCACCCCCCCAACCCACCACACCCACACCCACCCCCAACCAACACACCCCCCCCCCCCCAACCCAACAAACCACAAACAACCCCAAAAACAACCCACCCAAACCACCAACTTCTATTCGCCGCATAGGAAAAACAAAACGAAGTAGGCTCCCGCCGAGCCCCCCTACACTCGTCACCGTTTCTCAACAACTACGAAATAAGCACCCTCCGTATCCTATGTTAGTGGCCCAAACGACCCCGATGTAACGGGGCCTGTTACAAAAGTCTCCAGTTTTCATGATATAGTTGTCTAGTTCTATTTCTGATTCTTGATTATTCGGTGTGTAAGCACACCCGCCAACATTTGT
>CAJQUW010016227.1:0-65000 GCA_907163375.1 Prostheceraeus crozeri
AAGATCGAACGTCATCCTACAATGAACATCTGACAAAGCCGAGCTAAAAAATGCAGACAAGAAGTAATCTTCTGAATATCATCGCTGGCTAAACGTGGGACACTGATGCTAATGTGCTGCGTGAAACAGGACTGATATTATGTTGCCAAACAGCTGAACACTGCTGTCTTGTTTGGAAAACTAAACACATTGCAAACGAGTCGATGTCCAACTAAATGAAGCAATGCAAACTATATCCGGTGCCATCAAAGCAATGAAAACTGACTGGCTTCCCGCACTCACCAATACTGCTCCACTTGACCTCAGAAGAGAAACAGCAACTGTGTGCGCATCGAATTCTATTGAATAAGTTCGAAACTTGCCCCTTCTTCACGACATCGCGCATCCGCCAACTCTACGCCTTCCGTTTCATTACCCAGTGTGGCGAACCTTTCCAGAACTTTCTTTATAGATCCTTGCAGCCCTGCATCAACGGTGGGCCGCCGTGGACGCTCCTAACAAGGCCCTCGTCGCAGATACGATCAGTGATCTGCCTCGTGCGAAGCTACCTTGTGGCCAATGGACGCTGCTCAATCGTCTACGCTGCCTCGCGGGTAGTTCTTGTGAGACACTGCGTAAATGAGGCCTTCATGAGTCTCCATTCAGCGAATGTCAGACAATGGAGCATATCTCAGATGAGTGCCCTTTCATGAAATGATGGTGACAGATCTGCCTTTCACTTGTGTGGTGCTGATGCTTTGATTTGGCTTCAAGTCCACTTGATTTGAAAGTTCACGGTTTTTATGTACTTTTGAGCATACAAATATAGAGGCACTTACTGCAAAAAAAGGCTATCAATTGTACTTTAAACATGTATCTGTGAGATAAATTCTGACCTTGTCTCATATATGTGTGTGAATAAATCAATTGTGAGTAGACTCTTCATGTGCGATTGAAGATTTCAAGCTTGTTTCAGATAATAGAAGAAGAAACGCCATAAAAGAATCGCCGAATGAAAAAGCGCCACCATCAAAAGAAACTTCTTCTGAACTCACAAATGCTTAAAATATCCCACCTGTCTCAGATTTGATTGTGAAGATAAGAGGACAATTGCTGTCATCAGAAAGCTCGCCTGCGCTACCTCGTCTCACAGGGCTGCCACTCTTATCAAAAATAAAAAACCGGAAAGTCAAATCGGAATGGGCCCCCTAAAATACGTAGCCCTATGGGCCACCTCAAAGTAAGAAACTTACGGTCATTCAATATTACACAACCCGGTAGTTTTGAAAACGTTCAGGCAGAAGCTTGGTCTGTTCTAATCAGGATATTTCTGCATCCTTTTAGTCAGCAAGCAATGAGTGGCATAAACAATCATCAGTTTTAAAAAGGTGCACTGGAATGCATGACTCGAGCAGCCAGTCAGCTGCTATTTTTAGAGGAACTGTTTTCAAAGGTTATACAGAGCGCACTACAAAACCCCCATAACCCCAAACGCAAAATCAGCATGAAGTTATTGAGCGCTTGATGATTTCAGCTCGATGTAAAGACTGCATATCATCGAATAAGCTACATGTGCCTATGGATAACTTTACTTAACTGTTTCAAAGGCAACTTTCTTCATTTCGTTCAAAAGTTTTACAGTCAAATTTATAATGCAGTATTCTCGTGCAGCTCTGTCATTTTTGTTAATCGTGCTTCGTCTTTATTGTGGAGAATTTTCATGAAACAACTGGGAATTGCTGTTCAGCTATTCCACGTTTGAAAGACTGCATCAGCGGAGCGGTCTGGTCCAGTCACAGCAAATATTTTCATACAAAATCTATGGATCAGCGCGGTCTAATTTTTATGTCAGGTATTTCCTTAAGCCATTTTCTTTGAAGGGAACCATTTTTCCTTCGAGAAACCGAGAATGTGTGGTAGGATCTTTCTTTCCATGCTGTGTAAGGATACCAAATGTCACTGAAGATAGGAGCATCTTCATGAAGGATGGAATGCCAGCGCACTACTACAGATCCATCGAAAATTATTTAAACAGCAATTTTCCTAATTCTTTGATTGACTGTCATGGGAGCCTTTGGAATGCCTTCCGATACCACCAGATTTAATGCCTTATGACTTTTTTCTTTTGTGCACGTTTAAGAAATGGTGGATCAGTCATCCTATACATTTAGATGAACTGGAAAAAAAAACTTTGCACCGTTTTTTGCAATAGGGTATTATGTACTGATGACGGCTGAAAAACCAAAAACGCTTACAGTTCAGACTGAATATACTTCATCAGTGCTTGTAGCTCCGGCAATGATTCAATTCCGGCAATGGTTCTCATATCCTGTATTTCAGACATATGTAATAAAAAAACAACGATGTGTCTAAGAACAACTTTTGGATTTCAAACAAGATTATGACAGCTATTTGATTAACGTTGTGCCGTCATGGTTTAATTAAACGCAACATCAGCACGCAGAAGGAAATCTTTACTTCTGAGGTTGCTTGCGAGATTTCAGTTTTCGTTGGTGTCTTCGTCGAAATTTGGCCGCTTTTGCAGCAAGTGATCGTACAAATTATTCTTTCGTCGCTCCCCTGTGTGTATCATGTTTTTTCAATTCATAATCTACTCGGTAACAGCGTGCTACAACTTTTTTCGTCAAGCGTTCACAACTAAATTTCTTTCTTCTTTTGAAACCTTGATTACTTGCGTTTCGTCCTGCTTCTTCAAGATTGAAGAAGGAATCACTGACTTGTTTGTAGAATGATCTTCTGTCCAAGCGTCAAGCGAACTTTTGAAAAGTAACTGCTTTGAAATTGATGACCCTTAAAAGTTGCAGGGGTTTTAAGGTCCCCTAACAATCTGCATGGCCCCGTTCACAATTTTAAAAGAGTCCCGACGTAAGCTAGGACGGCCCCCGTATTGAATCTTTAAGTGTCTTGATCTCAATCTTATAGGTGTCCCTTACAATCTCAAAATGTCCATTCATATCTAAATACAGCCCTTCAAAAACTGAAAAAGATGCCCTTCACAATCTCATGGGTCCCTTTCAAAATCTGAATGTAGCCCCATCACAATCTCAAAAGGGCTCCTTCACAATCTCGAAAATGCCCCTTCAAAGTCTCAATAGGGCCCTTCGCAATCTCAAAAAACGCCCCTCACGATCTTAAAGTGCCACTGCACAATTTCATGAGGGCCCCTTACAATCTTAATGGGCCGTTACGATCTTTAAGTGCCACTGCATAATCTCAAAAGGCCCCTCGCGATCTTAAAGGGCCCACTGGCAGTATCAAAAGGGGCCCTTCAAAATCTAAAATAGTTGAAAACCCAAATTATTTGTTCCTTGGCCAAATATTTTCTCACTACTTAGTTTATTCCCAAAAAAACCGGAAATCTGGTTAAAACCGGAAGAGTGGGTAAATGGGTCTCATTTACGACCAAGGAGATGACTTTCTATGGTCAGAGTCGATTTTGTCATCCTGAGGGTCAACTTAAACACAATGAACTGGTGGAGTATACTACCTCCGATCATCTGTCTTGACCATCTTTAGAGCGATCAAGGATATCGAGGAGCCATCTCAAAGGCATTCGGCTATATGACAACAAATCAATACCAACGCAAAAAGAGTTACCAAAACTATCGCATGAGTTCAGAAGCCAGTAGACAATAAAAAATATTGTAACAGCAGAACAAGCAAGCAGGCTATGTCCATTGAAACTCCGCAATGATCACTATCAAAAAGATTCTCGCTAAGGAGATGTTGAGGTTCATACTTTTTGTTCCTGGGGTGCTCATTGTCAGCATTAGGAAAAAAGGGAACAACTGCTGAATGACAATGAGAAATACCGGGTGTTAAAAAAGTAACGCAAAATTTTCATCATAGTCAGCAAACAACTGAATCGAGAACGACTGAATGGAACTGATACCATAGAAAGCTAGCTACCATAGAAATATTGCAAAACTACCAGACTTGCAGCACATGAAATGAAAACAGCGGCAACAATTAAATCTGTTCAATCTGCAAAAAGGAAGTATGAGGCATTGGACGAGAAAGAGAAGAAGTTCATTGAAGATGAGAAGGATGAAGATAAAACTGAAGCAGGTAGAATGCTACTGGATACAGTTTTACGGAATTTGCAGTAGCTTTTTCCGATAAAAGCGAAGTGATAGGAGTCAGACTATCAAATGAATAGTTGAACAGTGCTCAAAGTGAAGTTAGTCATACAGCAGCGAAATGATGAGCGGAAGAAAGAAATCAAATACTAAGAAAAACAGCGCGCATAAGCAATCATGCCTGTGAAAAAGCTGACTTCTTGAGAATTTTCAATATTTTGTTTTGTCATCCTGACATCTGTAAATCGTCTAGATTTTCGCATGTTCATTTTTTTGCTCCAACGCATATTGTTGTAGCTTTTGAGTACCAGATATTGATGTTATGCCTAATCTGCTACTAAGTTATTACTTCCTAATAAACATTCTCACACATTCACTTATTTATCAAAATCATAATGAAAAATCAATATACTTTGGCCATAACCGGAACCCTATTAGACTTCTTAGAAACAGGCTCCTTTAAGGCCACAAAGTAAAAATGAGCAACATCAAATATTCCCATGTAGGTGTCAATCATTAACAGCAAATTTCCGCTATAAGTTTCATCACATGTGCATGACAGCTTGATTATCGAGCATAGTATGTGTTACAATATCTTGTACGCCAACTGTTGTTACATCGGGATCTTGTGTGCCCTGTGTCACAATAATGATTCATTTTTAGAAATTCTGAAAACAAGCTCGATAAAGTCAGGATCATGCGCTCCAAATTCAGATTGGGTGCACCAGGTCCCAGGTTGACGTATCAGAGTGCCAGATTCAACGTTCAGAAGTCGCTATGCTTCCACAAATTCTGAAAACAAGCACCAATGCCGGGTGCAACAGATTTGAGGGCTGACGCACCAGACGAAATATCTACTCCTAGATTTCCTGAAACTAGGCTTCTTGAAACCAGTGCCAAGCGCGCCAGAATCGAGATGGAAAATGAATTCCTAGAATTTATGAAATTTGTTTTGTTGAAACCAGAGCCAAGCGCGCCAGAATCGAGATGGAAAATGAATTCCTAGAATTTTTGAAATTAGACTTCTTGAAACCGGTGACAGACGCAACAGACTAGACGTTGACGCGCCAGTGCGACAGACGTAAGATCCATTTCTAGAACTTCTGATATCTAGCTTGCTGAAACCAGTGACAGACGCGCCAGACTCAACGTTGACGCGCCAGAGTGGGAGATGAAAGATGTATTCCTAGAACTTCTGAAATGGTGCTTGCCGAAAACAGTGCCAAGCACACTAGACTATAGAGGTTAACGCGCAAGACGCAACATCTATTTTTGAAATTTATGAAATTAGGCTTCTTGAAACCAGTGACAGACGCGCCAGACTAGACGCTGAACCGCGCCAGTGCGACAGAAGTGAGATCTATCTCTAGATTTCTGAAATTTAACTTGCTGAAACCAGTTCCAGGCGCGCCATACAAATGATCAATTTTTAGTATTTCTGAAATTGTGCGCGGCAGAACGCCGAGTACAGACGTGCCTCTCAGAAGTGCGCCGGACAAGTCTGACGCACCACTGCATGGATTCCAGTTCGGCGGCGTGAACCATTCGACGAGGTTACGCAGTTCCAATTGTATGCGTCGGACAAGAAATGGCATCAATACATTGGTGCACCGGACCGCGACCGGATGGCAGGCTTCGGCGCACTAGCGTACTTCTTTTCAGGATTTCTAGTAATTGATCATTCATCTGGCACGCTAGAACTTCGGAAGAATCTGTAGATGAAAAACTCCGGCATGTGTGGTGCACTACATATTTGCAATTCCATTCGTACTGAAACATTAAGCAGGTCGAAAAGTGAACTTGATGTATGTAAACTTAAGAGCTGCAACGACTTGTTTTTTATAATTCGAAAGTGCCGGGATTGCAATCCTTAATTGCGCCTAAATAATCAACAACCAAATAATTAAAGCCATGTTAATAGTGCATGCCCGCATTTATATAATCTTTTGAGTGTCATTAATAGCCTGTTGATGCCTTGTTGTATGTAACACTTGCAGGATTGGCCCACACAAACTTACCGCACGACATTGAGTGATGCTCAAATATTTATGCATCAATATCAGCTTATCAAAGACCAGGACTATTTCCCACCTTTATCCTATAAGCAACATGAGATGTTGAAACGATCTGGAGGTGCACGACGAGGTATTTTTAGTGTCGTCTTCAATTAGGACGGATAACCATCAAAAACACTGGGAACTGCATTATTTTTCAAAAGACGTTTTCGTCTGAAACTGACTTTCTCACCTTGCCTTCCCCGAGATACCAAGTCATCTTCATAATCGCTGTAAACGAAGTGAGCACTACATACGAATGAGACGTTTTTAACGGGAATGAATTTCTTTCTCTGTATTTTACTCAGTCAAGTTTTGAGAAGATCAGGATTACTACACAGAAACAAATGAAATGATAATGTTGAAATTTTATCGCTCGATTTTAGCAGCGAGGAACACAACATGACACATATATCCTCTGAATAATATCAGTCAAAAACAAAATTATAAGTTATATTACTTATATTATTTACTTCAAATGTGAAGACTCCTACAAGTTGTCAAAACATGTCAATCAAGAATTTAGTACTTCAACGATAAAAGAAAGATGTGAGCGTCAAATTTTGATCTCTTCAAATATCGATTCAACCTGTTGCATGCCTAAGGTACCGCACATTTGTTAATTTAGCAATTGAACACAATATTGCATGATGTAATTCAAACAAAACATTGTAATTTACTGGTCTTTCATGCTTTGCTGCTGGCTAACTCCAATTTCTTGCCCAAGTATTTTCAGCGGCCGTCGATGTATACAAAAAATCGCGGCTTCAGTGCAAGTAACGGTGAATGAATGAAAGCGGGAAGTCTTTCCCTAATCTAGTTCTGTGGTTGTCGTACGCTGTGGTCATTTCTCTCCTTCTCGTGGAATAATGGAGGTTATTCTAACAACAGAATTAGATTCTGTGATTCTAACCTATTCCTAGCGTTGTTCTTTTTAGGCTTGCAATATAATTTCCGCGTTGTCTGATGTATGATTCAGATTCTTTGAAGTATATATTAGAGCAACATGAATGATGTTTACTTTTGTTCACTTCCGTCATGTTTAAATTTCGTATTTATATGTTTAACTGCTATATGTTTTGAGAAACTTTAAGCCGGAGTTTTTCAACGAAACCTTCGAGGAATGGAAGCGCCGCTGGAATCACTGCATTCGTGCACATGGCGAGTTCTTCGAAGGCGATAACTCAAATTTATTTGATGATACTGAGTAATGCAATTATTTTGTAATTCTTAATACATTAGGCGCCGAATTCTTTTTGAAAGTAATTATCAAAAATTTGAATGGAACCATATTATTTAATCACGTTTTGATAATTTATGACGATCTTACCGAAAATAAATGTTCATTTCATCGTTTTTGATGATGTTCCACATGTGGAACATTGGCGCCTTGAGACTATACACATATTTTAAGAATTTTTGAAGAATATAAGCCGTTGTATATTTGTTTATACTTGACAGATTGCTTATATTTGACATATTTATTTATACATTAAAATAATATTCTATGCTTATACGTAAATTTTAATTTTTATGCAAAAGTAGTATATTAAGAATTTTGATGTATTTTGTTACACGAAACAGGAAAAATACAGACAGAATGACCAATGTATTTTTTTGAAGCTACATGTAGGTAACAGTAACATCTTTCAGAGTTCAGAGATGGTATTGGACGAAAAAACTTGTATGCAACAAAGTGTTGCATGTGTCACACTTCATTTTCGTGTTTTTAATGCATAATTTACAGCGGCCCTGTTTACCGGCTGGTATTGGAAGATGAACAACATTTCCAAGTCTTGTGGAGAGAGAAGGTGTTCGTGAAGGTCCAGGTCGAATTTCTCGAACAGTCAGAAGACTCAGGAGATATCTCACAACTTCTCTGAAAGAAAACGAATGTTTCACGTACATATTTTGATAAAATGAGAGCATAATTGACTAAACACAAGATGACTTAAAAAGTCTATATGCATTATTATTAGGTTGTAGCAATTTGTGTTCAACTTCGATAAGCAGTAACAGCTTTTTCATCTCTATAACCAAATTATCGAATGACAGATTTACATTGTAAAGTTATGTGTATATATCATCTACTTTCTGACGACCTTATATTTTCTGATTGATTTATGACAATTACTATGTTAAATTCTAGTATTTTATTAATTGATTTGATGTTCATATTCATGTCTTGAGACCCCACGATTTCTATTCGGCTTTTTGAAATATACGTCTTATTTATTTATTTATTTTGTAACTCAACAAAATCTTTAAGTTTTAACTCAAAATATAAGATAATACAAAATATAGATCTAACCTTCGGAAATCCAGATGAGATGTAGGCCTATTGACTTGAATGTGTCTTTGTAACCTTCAAGCAGTCACCAGCCCATATTGATGAAATTTTCGAATAATAGCCACCACCATTTCTTTGATCGCAACTGAGGCCGATAATCCGAAAGAAACCTGTCCAATAGGTCAACTCCGCCCATGTGACAATTATAGGAGGCAATCATAGCTGGTTGTTGAATTGCAGTTCTCTTCCTATCACTTCGACTCCAGCGTGTCGCCTGACTGATAGGAGTAACGCCCTCATTTGAACTGATAACTATAACGGGGGTATTATCATTCCAGTGGCAGACCACGACTGAACAATCCCTGTAACTTTCATGAAATCCTCTCTGAGATTTTGCCCTCGCCTCTTTTGATATCAGAGGGCATTTTTCTATTCTGTTGCGCCTGACAGTACCAGTACAACGTAGACGGTTTACTTGAAATTTACTTGAATATTTTATTTACATAAGCATATAGATAAAATAAAGCAGAATGAAATCACAAGACTGTCTATATATCAACTCTGGCAGCATTAGTTAGAAGGAAGGTTGGACAGACATCTTACACTTACCATGTAAAGCAGCAAAATATTTGTCACGGACGTTCTTAATCAGATCAAAACAAAACTTTCACTGCTTTTCAATTTTTTGAATTTAAACAAAATATGAAAAATGGTAAACTTTAATTCTGATTATCAAACTAGCAGAAACTACTATTCATATCAGATTGACAGGCAATACAAGATATTTCATTATAAATCCTTCCGAAATATTTTGTCAGCGATCTAATTTGTATAGGCCCAAGGCGCTAAAGTTCCACAAGTGGAACATTTTGAATTTATCACTATATTTCGAAAAATATAATAGGAATGAAATATTTTTGTATATAGCATGCCTATATGAAGAGGTATACATATTATAAGTAGCTAAAATCTGAAAACCAATCAATTGCTTTTGCTTAATTAGAGCTGCTGAAAAATCGCTGTAACCAAATTGAACATTGAAAAACATAACCAATCTTTTTTGATTGAATTGTACTCATAAAATCTAGAGATATGATATTTTAATGATTCAGATCACACCAAGACACACCAAGGTTGCCAAACATTGTAATTATTTACTGTAAAATATCATATGTCCCACATTCAATAAGACATATTTCCAAAATCTAGCAATGTTCCACAAGTGGAACATTGGCGCCTAATGGATTAATACATTTTTCATTCCTGGAAAAATTCTTGCTTTGATTTATATAGCACACGAAAAAATACAGTATCAGTCCGGGAACGTTCCTATCAACCCACGTACACCATGGTTGGAGCCCGCAAATTTTGAAGACAGATCGGTTAATTTAATTAGACCCATCTCGATATTCAGTTTAGAATAAATTGCCTAGTCAATTATCAAAGCATTAAGAGCATATATGTGACATAATTTGAGAGCATCTACACGTTTGTAAACATAAATATTGCGAACTGTGATTATCGGCAACATTTACATGTACTTCAAACCTTACTTGATGATGTAGCTTCCAGAATCCTATCTTCTAGCCTGTATGAATTTTGAAAGCATTTATTGTCCTTAGCATAGTGTAAGATTATTCCAGATCTTGAATAATCTCACTACATGAGTGTATATAACCCGTGGAGCTAAGAGATTGAATGAATAATAGATTTCAATGCAACCTAGGGCCTACTACCCGACCATCTGACATCGGATAAGTCAATGGCACGCGATACATTTTGATTGACGTTGCACAGGGGCACTCACTGAAATGAAAAATTGATGACAAGTTTGGCGAGCTCATTGTTTCAGACACAAACTATCAGGTCGCGGTCATCCATGTAAATTCAAAAGATTTAATCTCTGAATTAATGATCTGAATTTCAACTGTGGAGAAAGTTTTCAATTGACGTCGCGAATCGCTGGGATTCCCTCTCACTTTGAGGTAAATGTCACTTCAGTCAATTGCTTTAAATCAAGTTTGCACGTCGCAGACAAAACATTTCGCAGTATGAGCACTCAGTCAGTGATCAAATTGTTCTTCTCAGAACTTTTATCGCTATGAAACTCCTATTATATTGGAACTTAGAATTGTTGACCGCTTAAAGCTTTCTTGAGGAGGCGGGATATGGATGCACGTATTAGCCTGTTATTGTATCGATATTGTTATCACATCAATACCAGCTTAGGTCATTATTTTGATGATCTGTTTTCTATTTGCTTCTGTGTGATTGACTTTGAAAGCGTAGTCAACATTATCATAAATTTTAAAGATCTGCAACTCATTCGTAAATAAGTCATTACGCGCAATCGCAAAAGACATGTCATGAAAGTGTGAATAATTGCATTGTAGTATGATGTTGTATTGTAATAGGTAGCTCTCCCGTATCCGGAGTACCGGATGGCTTACCATTTACATGTATGTATTTCACGTACGCTACATGGAAATTCAATAATGCCTGATGGCATAAGTTGACCAAATAATGTCTGACGATCAAAGCCTTAGCCAACTGGTATAGAGACGCAGCCACTCTCATCCCCGAAGGCCGGCTCTTTAATAAGCCGGCAACGACCGACCGGTTTTGATGACACCAGCCCGCCACCATCCGACTTCGCTGAACAATTCGAGTGAATGAAATAAAACCAGACCAAGGTCGGGTGCGTACAGATTTTAACAATCGTAGAATTTGAGCATTAACCCAAGTAGACTTTACACAATTTAGCAATTTATTGATGAATGAAGTCTGGATTCATTGAAATTTCGCAATTTAAAGGTTTGACATTGACTGACTTGACTCTGAACTCTGAAGGGGACAGTTTCGTCTCATGACGAGCGCATTTCAGAGAAATTAATTTAAAACAACCCACAACAATTCTGATAGTTTCAATAAAGCAAAATTATTCTAAAGGAAAGAGACGTTCTTTATTCAAATCATAGAACAGAAATCGTGAAATGAGAGGCTTTTCTGTTTACTGAGTATAAATGAGACAAAACAAGGTGATTTACCACGAAATGAATTGTGCACAGATATTCAGTTTTATGGGAATCACGGAATGGTATCAGGTTTCACTATTGATTATGGCTTCCATGAGGGTAGTACTCAGTCCAAGAAATGTGCGGCATTGCCCTCCCGCGATAAAAATTCTGTCTGTTTGATATCTCTCAATGTCATATTTAGAACAGTTGGGAAGCTTGATGTCTTTTGGGAACTTCGATTCGAAGATTACACGGAAGCATGGATGCCAGTACACGAAATCAGGATCCTTTTTATACATGTTCTTGTACATGTCTTTCACATAAGAGCTTAATTTAAATCGAAATGGACCTGCATATCTCAAATTCATTAACCATTCAAACATCAAATGTGGATTTGCTTCAGGTCTAAGAATTCTATCAGCGTATTTATGAAGACAGTGTTTCATTTTCTCTGTCTCGATGCATTTGTCGAGTTCCTTGTCTAAATTTCCATTGACATCGCAATACGATGGTAGTTCTTTTATCTTGCAGTCCGTGGCTACTTCTCTCATCTCAGCCCATACGGCTCCATTCACTCTCCGTAAGTAGTCTTGGGTGATGGGCTTCTTCTTACATTCGTTCGTACTTTTGAAAAAATATGACAATTGTTCGTAAACATCCTCGTTGCTATGAAATCCCGGTGATAGTGAGAGATTACTCAATTTGTGGTATGCGTGGTAAAAATCGTAGCAGACATCACCCTCGTTTCTCTTTCTGTTCTGCGGTGCTTCACACACCGGCTTGTACAGTACTAGAAGTTTTGCCTTCCCTGAAACAGAAAGACACATTTGCCATGAAATTATGAGATTTACGACTGAGAAAATTGATTAATAAATGAATTGTGACAACCAAATGGAACGTCACATTGAAATAAGGATTTCCATCGAATTTGTATTTTTTCAAATTACAATAATTGATATTTCGTTGAATTCTTCAAAAACCGAATAACACAACCGTCAATAATCAGAAACGTTCCTTTGACTTAACTTTTCAGTACAAGCTTCGACAGCAGTTCTTATCTCCGACATCACACAAGTCTGTGCTGCAATCTGCCGTTAAAAGGCAAAACGACGTATTTCGAACTACGCTGTTTTGTCTGTTATGGGTCCAATTGAATGGTCAGGATGTGAAGTATCATATCTCAAGGATAGATTTGGTCAAATGTTTTACTAATATCATGAGTACCGATTGTCTTCATGAATGTGAATAATCACACTTAAACAATTTGCGTTTGAGGAAAGTTTTTGTTTTAAAATATCAAATCAAGGTACTTCGAAAAACGTGAATAGATTTCTGAAACTTTAAAAGACAAAGCAACGCAATATGAAATACGTGATTTTTCAATGAAAGAATTTTCTTTTTAAAAAAGCAAGCTGCGTTCACGTTTTTAAAATTATATGACTGAAATGAAAGATTTTTTTTTGTTTTAGATGCAAAGCATCATTTTATGGAATATGCCATATTGCTTTTTAGATGAAAATGTTTCTAATGCGGGATATTTGACTGTTTGAAACAGCAAATAACACACCAACTACACCAGTACCGATATACAGTACATTATATCAATCATACCTAGATTTTGAAAGCATCACTTGATGGTAGCTGCATATTCATAGCCTACTGCATATTCATGCATTTTGCTATAATATCACCAATTGTCTGTACTGATAGGCATCTAGAGCTCTATAATCTACAACTTGCGGTTTGTTTGACACGGCCGGGAAATGTTCAGATAACACAGGTGCATGCGGTTATCTATGGATGCCGTATACACACTATCAATGACGCTTCGCCAGCGAGGTCGATCGACTTTCGTTGTGTATAAACTCCTTGCCCTGTACACAGGTAGGTGGAGAGTGCTGAATGTCGAAAAAAATTGCTAATGCTCAAATCATGTATTACAGCCTTTGTATATCCCTACTATACGCAAAAACGAAAAAATGAAAAAAATCGGCGGTCTATGTACAGAGAAAATACAAAAAAATAAGAATTAAAGATCAAAAAAATCAAAAAAATACGAAAAAATTATTTCTAGTCGCCAGACAAATTGCTAATGTTAAATACCTATATCAGACTAATTGTAGGGTTGTTTTATACACATGAACATAAATATTGCAAAAATCGTTGGAGTAAATATTGAGAAAAATGTATAAAGGAAAGCAAAAAAGCAAAAACACACAAAAAAGCAAAAATAATTTTTTATGCCTCCCGAACAATTGCTAATGCTTAATATCTGTATTGGAGCTACTTTAAGTTGTTCTATACTAAAAAACGTAAAGCTAAACAAATTGGCGGTGTAAATATTGAGAAGTTGATAAAATATAAATAAGAAAAATACACGTAGTTTTGAAATAAGTTCTTGCTTGTCTGGCTTTTCGTTGTAGCCTATACATATTCTGATATATATATTGCAAATATGTATGCAATATTGCATACAAAGATACCTAAGCTTAAGTAAATTGTCATTTTATTAAACGAAATTGAATAAAAAGGGTATTATGACAAACAATAATTCACGAAGAAAAGTTTCCATATTGCATTAACGTGTAGTTAAGTCTTGTCTGATAATGAGATAAACTTATGATTTCTATCTGAAGCGTGTGAAAATTTTCAGTTTTAAAATCGAAGCATGCACACGACGTGGACTCTATCTACTATAGTTTGTAGATGAAAGATATCGGCCAGATGAATAGATATCTAGGAGCTCATGGTTTAACGTTCTATACAACGTAAGCCTTCCCGGAGATCTATTTATAGCATCAAGAAAAGGTGTGGGAATCCCTGTGTATAAAATAACTTTACCTTAATGCATGTAGACTACTCACCTAACTTCGCTCTCAGTTTACACTGTCGTTGTCGGCATCATGTCGGAATTTCATCTGAAGAACTGTGGACGAGTTTGTTTACTTTGCATTGGTAAAACAAAGAACATGTTTAATATTACGCCACGATCTTGGGACATTTTGCAAAAGTATTTCATCGATGGATTTCAACGAATCGACGAAAGGTTTCCAACCGTGTTATGCAGCAATTGCTCCAAAGTTATTAGTGAGTATGGTCGAGGCATTTTCAATCGACTTTTCTAAACTCGAAATTCCTCGCACTCGAAGTGCAACATCCGGTTCTACCTGTGGCTGCAAGATATGTGCTGTAGCTACTTCTGGTCCTAAAAATATCAGTGATTCGATATCCAAAGAACCTATACCTCACCGACGGCTAGCTGGACGTCCCTCTTCGTTTTCCAATGAGCCTTGTTCTTCGTCGTCTTCTACGGTCAAACAAAGACCCATCACATTGTGTAATTTATGTCTTTCTACTTACGGAAGAGGTTCTTCGCATGCATGCAATAAAACAACAAGAATTGATAATTTACAACAGCTTGCAAATGTATCGCCAACTTCAAAGGAAAAATTGACATTATCATTGATTCGTGAAAAACGTCAACCATCTGATAATCCATCGGAAGTTACCGCTCTAAACTTTGCATCTACGACTTGCAAGCCTTTAACTATTACCATTGGATCACCGCCTGTCCCAAAAGTTAGAAAAAGTATATCGAGCTCAGTGATATCAGAAATTCAATCTAATTTAGATCTCTCGAATCAGCAAACAATCAAACTGGCTGGACATATACGGATCGCATCATCTGAACGTAAATGTATTGAACCAAACTTGAGAAATGAGCCACCATATCCCGAATGGCGCCATATCCCGTCGGAATAGACCTCTGAGTCCATTCGCAGTGATTTTTTGAAGACCTGGTCACGATATAAAGTAGCTCCAAGTAATGACCGATACGACCAGCAACTTCTCAGTGCTGCAAGAGACTATGCAAGCAAACATATTTCAGTGTGCTCTGATATATATTGCTTCTATTTTAAGCTAGCCTACAGACTGAGTAAATTCAGCAAGCTGGCATTTTGAATTATGTGTAGCTATGATTTAGTTCTTGTCAGGAAGGTAAACTTCTAATACATAAACATCCTTCAATTTCGATTACATTGGTATTTTTACTTGCATATAAGATATTCCGGAAGTGAACGCTGGGCATATAATTGAGTATTCATATACGGGTGTGTAGTTAAATAAATAAAGAATACCCGAATAAATAAAATCATAAAACAAAATTTAATTTATAAATTTATAAGTAACAAGGAAAGCAAGAACTTATTTCAAAACCACTGTATTTTTCTTATTTATATTTTATCAACTTCTCAATATTTACACCGCCAATTTGTCTAGCTTTACGTTTTTTAGTATAGAACAACTTAAAGTAGCTCCAATACAGATATTAAGCATTAGCAATTGTTCGGGAGGCATAAAAAATTATTTTTGCTTTTTTGTGTGTTTTTGCTTTTTTGCTTTCCTTTATACATTTTTCTCAATATTTACTCCAACGATTTTTGCAATATTTATGTTCATGTGTATAAAACAACCCTACAATTAGTCTGATATAGGTATTTAACATTAGCAATTTGTCTGGCGACTAGAAATAATTTTTTCGTATTTTTTTGATTTTTTTGATCTTTAATTCTTATTTTTTTGTATTTTCTCTGTACATAGACCGCCGATTTTTTTCATTTTTTCGTTTTTGCGTATAGTAGGGATATACAAAGGCTGTAATACATGATTTGAGCATTAGCAATTTTTTTCGACATTCAGCACTTTCAACCTACCTGTGTTAAGGATTGAAGTGACTCATATAGCAGCATCATAGCAATCAGCTAATAAAAAGGACAAAAGCTAAGAATAGAAAGCTGTTCCTGATGTTGCATACTTGATTATATTATTCTACAGTGACATTGATTTTTTTGTTGCCTGTCCTTGAACGAGTTTGAAAATTTCATTCATTCAGCAAAAGAGTGTGTGTAAGAGTGACCCTGTAATATTCCATCAGCTCATACTGGCATATTCGTTGCTGACTTCTCTTGTGCCTTCGCATTCGGAACCAATGGATCCTAACAACAGAGGATACAAAATGCTGCAATCGGAATTGCAAAAATCCAAAGTTCTGACCCATCCCAAGTTCTTCAAAACTGATTGACTAACTAGTTATAATTATTCTTTGTGTACATTTATGATTTTAAAGCGAGGATTTGCTAACGCCACCGAGAGGAAGATATCGGAGAGGAATTTTATTTGCACTTTGAAGCCTGACATTAATATGCATTTCAGTTCATCTAATATCTAAGATAAATTTTGTGTTACTTGTATTTATATCGTTGCATCCTCTGTTGCCCTTACCCCTGTTGAAGTGTCATACGAAAATTTGGTAATCTCTTATTAAATATTTTTATTGACCTAAAGTTCTATTTTTTGAAACAAATAATTAACTAACTATGTTTCACTCTTTCACTCGTCGTTGTAGGAAAAGGAAAATTATTTTTCATTCTTGTCAAATGTAGCCGCAGACCAACCTATTTATTGTATATATGTAGTTGAATTGGCAGCGTGATTCCATTCTGTTGGGCTATCAGTATATTCGACCATGCCGATTGCCATTCCTGGCCGTTATATATCGCCCCAAACCTATGCTCAATTTTTTAAAACAAAATGCGCCAGACATTAATTTTCAGCTACTACTGAATTGGCCTTCCTCTATTTTGAGGTGGATCCCAGGGAAATGGCCTCCCTGACTGGCGCCCCAAACCTATGCTCAAATTTTTAAAACAAGATGCGTCAGACAAATTTCAATTTTAATGCTGTAGTTCTCTTATTTGACAAAGCGAGACATAAACGATCGAAATAACGGCATTCTACACTACATGTAGGTATTTCTGTTGTAGAATATACTTTATTATATAAATCTTGCCAGTAATATGTAAGCCAAATACACCGACAGAATTTTTCAAATATTATTTGAAAATGATGACAAACCATCATTCATTCTTTAGAACTCTGCCATTTATCAAGGGCAATGTACAATGAACAAACTTCTTTCATTTTCTTTCACAACTACAATTTTATACATATACATGTACTAAAATGCTTTCTGCATCTTTCAGGGATCGATGAAAGTTCAATGGTGGCCAGCTTTCGTTCGGTGTTTGAATCTCTGAGCAACGAGGAAGAGTCATTCTGGAATTCCGACGAGATGGCCGTCCCTGAAGACTACACAATATTGGACATCTTTGACTCCATCAAGCAGCACCCAGCCGAGTTATTTGCTTCGCCAACTGTTCAACAGTGTGAGAACGATCTTCATCCAGTTGCAAGCAGCTCCTTCCAGCAGCACTCAGCCGAGTTATTTGCATTATTCTTGTGCTTATAGAGCTACATGTACATGTAATAGACTTGGATGATTTCAAACCGACTGTTTTTAGACCCTAAACAAAATAACTGTGTAAAGAATGTGTGAATAAATTTAATTCAATGTATAAGTCTATAGCGAAGCTAAACGATTCAGTTGTTTGTATTCTCTCATCGCCAATAGTTTTGTGTGATTATGCCCAACTTGGTAGGACCTTCGCACATCGTTATGTATAAAACAAATTCAATTCCTTTCAAAGATGAAAGACAAATATTCAACAGCAATCAGTTTTCCCAACGATACAACAAAAACAGTAGAAAATGCCAAAAAAAAAACAACGCTCAATTGCAATTTCAAGAAAAACATGATTTTCAATCTCACATATTGCTAAAAACTAAGAAAAACTATAAAAAAAACAGCTATGAAAAATTATGGAAAAATTACATAAACATATCCAACCATACAATGTTCTTTTCTTTGTGATGGATTGATTTATATTTTCTAATGCTCGATTAATTTCAGCTATTATTTGTAGCTATCTTCATGAAATGATTTTATGACATAACAAAGATTCAAAAATTCACATCTGCATACAAGCGATACAAAATTACAAATAATTCAAAACTATGTACAAAATGTTTCGGGACGACATGGAAGAGTGGGAACTATGCGGCAGGTAGTAAAGGGTTGCATAGTACCATTAGCATTTTGTCAAATGACCTGACATA
Source organism: Prostheceraeus crozeri (assembly GCA_907163375.1). Classification (NCBI taxonomy): domain Eukaryota; kingdom Metazoa; phylum Platyhelminthes; order Polycladida; family Euryleptidae; genus Prostheceraeus; species Prostheceraeus crozeri. Next base: position 18,458 of record CAJQUW010016227.1, read on the forward strand.
GATGAAGGAAAATGTGATGTGAATTAAGAAATCTGATCACCATAGAAGGTTTGTGAAAATATGTAAAAAAAACATTTGAGTCAAGGAAAGAGGAAATCTCTATAACTGTCTAACTCGTGTTTGGCATTAATAGACGGTTTCATTTCATTTATATAACATGTCTCACGTAATCGGAGATTGGTGGGATCTTTATCAGAGGATAGAATCGTTGTTGTTATTTTCTGTGAGGAGTCATTACAATTTTTCATGTGTTTATATACCGATGAGTTGTTATTAGTCAGATGTTCTCGACAGCGCATATGCAAACATCTTACTGTGCTGCCGATGTAGGTGTTTTTGCGTTTTTTGCATAAAATATTCATACACGACGCATTTTCGGAAACACAGACTGTTGTTTTTGATGGGACAGTTTTCAAGTGCACAGTTTTGTTCAGTTACTTTTTGTTTCAATGCACTGCGCAGAGTTTTGTTTTTTCTTGTGATTCTGACGTTTATATTTTCACGATGAAATACATTCTTGATCTGATTGTCGACCTTTTCAGAAACATACGGAAATGGAAAATATATACCATCAAAATTTGCTTTACTTCGTTTTCTACGCTTATCATTGAATCAGGATAACCATTGAGTTGGAGAGTTTTATTGTATTTATTCTCATGCTGTTTATGTATTTCATGCTTTGAGCAACGTTATGATATTCTCTGTCTTTCATTTCTAATGTAATTCAGTTTCACAGTTTTAGGAAGATGCGAACGATAATGTATAAAAAGATTTTTCTTTGCTGGTTTACGGTAAGACTCAAAGATAGGTTCATTAGAGGTATACATCGTAACAGAAAAGTCAAGTAGACTTAAACTTAAACGATTGTTGTTTTCACTTGGTAGCTGGATTTCGAATTTTATATTTTCATTTTGTGAGTTGAGATGTTGACGAAGTATCATGGCTTGATCTTTGTTCTGGACGAAAGCAAAGCAGTCATCGACATAGCGCATGAAAAGTGGTACATCTTACATCATTCGCATTCGTCTTAGAGCAGTGGTTTCAATACTATCAATATCCGCAAGGATACCGGATAAAGACGATCCCATGGGTAAGCTTTTTATTTGAAGAAAAATATTTGTTTTGAATTGGAAATACGTATTTCTGAGGATAACTTGAAGGAGCTGCTGAATTTGTGCAATTGTGAGTCCATTAATCAGTTTCATGCTGCAGTCATCTAATTTGGTAGTTATGGCTTGAATGTCATCGGAAATTGGAATTGAATTATATATGTTGACGACTCGAAGTTGCAGGGATGCATTTCGTTGGTCTGATTACTCGATTTTATCTTTTCGACAAGTTACATGCTGGATTTTAAATTGGCTGGAACTTTGTCAAGTAATGAGAAGAAGAGTCGTACAAGTAACCATGACAATTTAGCCGCAGGTCCTGAAGTGGTTGACACAATCGGTCGTATTTTCAATTGGTTGCCATCCTTATGAGTTTTGATGAGATGGTAGAAGTACGGCAAAGAAGAGTTGTTTGTGCAGTAACTGCTAACAATATAAGTCGGACATTTATTGTCTTTTGCTATCGATTTCCAGCAAGAATTAATGCGCTTTTCTATCGTTTTTCCTGTTATATGGGGTATAAGCTTATATGTAGATTCATCACTCAGATGCTGAAGTCCAGCTTCATCGCATGCTGTATTTAATATAACACAAAACTCAGAGCCTTTGTCTGAGGCTTTTGTTCGGTTTTTGTTTCTCAAATTTCTCAAGGTGACTCTTTCATGAGTATCAAGGTTTGAAAATCTTGGTTGTGGTTTCAGATTCTCCACAATTCTTTTGCATCAATAGTATGCTCGTTTAAGTTTTTCTTCGACTTGATCGTTTCTTGGGGGCATTGAAAATGTTGTATGCCATGGGTACTTTGGGGGATAATTGTCTTCAGATGTAAGCCGTTTATCTTGAAGGTGATTTCCAACCTTGTCTGAACTATTTAGACGTTCACGAATAATGAAATCATTGATTTTGTGAAAAATTTCCTTGTTGTTATAATTGATTGTAAACACATGAAACGTACTTCTAATGATTATTTTGTTTTGCTCATTTCGTTATCGAAATTAGATATTTCAAGTCTGATCAACTTCTTCGTCATCAGTTTAGTTAATTTCTTGTTGTTTCTGTGTTTGGCTGGTAAACGAAACCAACGTGATCTTGGTAATAATTGTTCCCTTAGGCAATCATAGAAAAATGGTTTCTTTCGTTGTAAGGTATCAATTGTCACAAACTCTTCACGTAGAATCAAAGTACTCCTCTTTCCATAGGAGTAAGGTGAAATTGGAAAGATTCCTTGGCTATTGTTCATAATTTTCTTTTTTTTGGAAAGAGCCAAATTCTAGTGATGGATTGATTTTTGTTTTCTAATGTTCGATTAATTTCAGCTATTATCTATGGCTATCTTCAGGAAATGATTTTATGACATGACAAAGATTTAAAACGTCACATCTGCATACAAGCGATACAAAATTACAAATAATATAAAACTATGTACAAAATGTTTGGGGACGGCATGGAAAAGTGGGAGCTATGTACAAAACTGTTCACTTCAAAACTGTCACATCAAAAACAACAGTATGTGTTTCCGAAAATGCGTCGTGTATAAAAATTTTATGCAAAAAAAACGCAAAAACACCTACATCGGCAGCACAGTAAGATGTTTGCATATACGCTGTCCAGAATATCTGACTAATAACAACTTATCGGTATATAAACACATTAAAAATTGTAATGAATTCTCAAAGACAATGACAACAACGACTCTATCCTCTGATAAAGATCCCACCAATCTCCGATTACGTGAGACATTTTATATAAATATAATGAAACCGTCTATTAAACGCATAAGCAAGAACGAAGAATAAACGATGAAATTCGCTCTTTTTCACGTTTTTTATAGTTTTCTGAAAAGTATTTTGAAATACTTGACAAAATATCTTAAAAATTAATTTGCTTTAACTTTGGATTAAAATAGCCATCCTTCTTGATAGGCCTGCTTCATATTATGAATAATAGCGAAACTGTGATGCGTTAAGCAAATTCATAAAGTAGACCTGGTGTACAGGCCTAGGACCATATTTCTAAACTTGAGAAAATCTAGACAAATTCGGTTTTGCTACGAAAATTGAAATACGATTTTCACAAAGGATAGTTTCACAAATACCAGCATATGTTCATTCAAGGTTTGCTGAAAAATGTTTATTTCAACAGAACTTTTTCATTCCTTGACAGATGTAGAGGACAAACTTCATAGTAGGATATTGATCGATCACTGATTTTATCTAATGGCAGGTAGCGACACGAAAAAATTGCATGATCCATTATTTGTTTAGAGAGACACTTTTGTAAATTTCGGAAAAAATGAACAAAATACATTTCTTGAAACAATACTTTTTGTCTCTCTGTATCTAAATTTTATACGTATAATCCTAGTCCTTCCTACATTGACAAATATTATAGAAAGTTACAATGATTTGCAGTGCATAATTAATAAAATTTCAAATTTCGCGTCCTGAAACAAAAAATTGCGTAATTTTGAAGCGCGATTACATGTTAGGCTAATTTCATTGAAAATTTCAACCAACAGATTTTTTAGTAAATTGAGTTTGATTAGATGCTAAATTATCATATTATCGGTAAATTAGCTATCGATATAAGATATGCAATATGAAGTAATTATTTTGATTACGATCGATGTAATATTAAAAATAGTTAAGAAACGTCGTGGAATGACAATTTTCGAATGAACTTTTCTGCAGGCATTTTACTAAAGACTTACTAAAGAGTCTTATAATTCAATATATCTCGACTGTAAAAACACATTGTCATTTTCAACAGAAGTTCAACTGCACACTGTCCTGAGCAGTCCGAATTTAGACATGGCAGCAGAAATATTCTCACTTCGTTATACAACACTGTAAACTGTAAACATCCACTTATCGGACAACATGTGAGACACATCAGTATTTTGGCAGTTACTGGGTGCTATCAGACAAATTTCCTGCTTATCAGACAATTTTTGTCTCATCGCACGAACTAATTTACATTATTGCGTTTACTGCCTATCATACTACTTATGACTGATATATACCCTTTTACTGAAATTGGATGATATTCTTGATAATTTTCAATTGTAGAATATCCATTGTTGTAAATAAGCAGGGTACACCTTGAGGCATGGCAACAACAGGTCTGGATATTTGACGTGTTGATGTCATCTTTTAATTCTATTTTTACAATGTTTTTTACAGCGTTTTAGGGTCTATATACTTCCTTAAAGTTAACATTGACACAACGGACTTGCAAAGTATCAGAGTTGTTCATTATGTGCATGTACGAATGCGAGTGTGAATGAGTGGAGCAGAGTTAGAACCTATGTGATTAGGAGTGACTCGTTACCATTAGCTATTGTTGAATAGTTTGATCATATTTAAACACTTTGAGTTTGAAAGTTGACAGATTTGTCTGATATTTTGGCGAATAATTGTCTCATCTTGACTGCTCTGAACAGCCACTTTTGGTTGTTCATTGTCTCATGTTGTCTGTTGCAATTGTCTGATCATTATGGCTGATAAATTGTCTGTTATTTGACTGATTACAATTTACAGTGAAGACTACCCTGCGTACCTGTAAGCCTATATTCATTTCATTTATTATTCTATTCAGCTGATGTTTTATTTTTAGTACCTGTAGCATATTCAAAAGTATGTATATGGAATAGGAATCCTACAAACAAAGTATGTTATACTAAGTGCACCTGAAACCTCCTGTACATCGAGCAGAAATACAGCGCCATCTGAATTTATCTGAGTGCAGATTGAATGATCATGTTTCAAAGTCATTCGAGTCACAGTAGGCTTGCCTACATTACATACAGGTCCTGTGCAACACAAGGACTGTGCTCATAGGGAAATTGAGTAAAACTCATTCCAACCCCAGATTAGGCCTACTGGTAAATAAAGCTGTAGGACTTGTTTGAGCTTGTAGTACTCTATGATGCTTCGAGAGCATAATGCGAATTGTTTGCCTTTGCTTGCGTCTTATCGCTGTGATGCGATTCTTCTGCATATCTCGAGTTGGCAATTTCAAATATATTTCACAACAATCTGTGAGGATTGTGACATGATCTTACTGGGTCTAGTTTTAAGACTTTCATCCTAAGACTTTATTCGGTGAGGTTAGAAGTAGAAAGTAGATATTCGTCAAATAGTACAATCTTCTTGCATCTTGCAAGTACACTGAACGATATCAAGGCAAAAATTGAATTCTCGTCATTAGTGCTAGGGGCTATGAAGGTTGCTAGACGTGTGTGAAATTTTATTTCTATCATTTAATGTTATAGTTTTAATGCTACATCATTCATCAAACTAATGGTCCTCATAATTCTGTGTTATGTAAGATTTTTTGTCATGCAGCATAGAAAAATGCAAACGGTGAGTTTCACGATAAAACCGCAGAATAGGAAAAATAGCAACAAATCTGAAAGCAAAAGTGCCTAAATTCTCGACGACATCACGCATCGTGTGAAGCAGAACACAATGAAGGCGTCTTGAAGTGACATGGCTGGAGAAACCGACCAGACCGATCAGAAACTTCAGGCATGATATCATGGAGACTGTGAGTTCTTTGTACGGCAGATGCGTGAAACAATCGAAAATATGAAACCTGTTGCATGTACAACATCTTGCATGCGCATACGTTGGTAAAGAACATTATCATTCTATGCATTGCTTGAAAATGCTGTACTTGCAAGACCAAATGTACAGGTAATCCAACAAAAACGCAGTCAGGAGGCATATTCAACTAGGCAGCGAATAGGCACTTGATATATAACTGTCAGGGACCCAATTGATGGTCAAGAACAGGAGGCTGTTACTAATGGTCATGGTGAAAACTTCACTATCTCCTTTATATTTATTGACCGATGGTATGTTAAAATAAGCAAATAAAATGCCAACGCTTCGTGCCACTGACACTTCGATGGGCCGACTTCTGTACAACAGTATTTGATGACCCACATTAAATATGGAAGCAAAGAAACAGAGTTCAAGTACTGCGTAGTTAGAAATTTGGGAGCTCGTATTTGCGGTTAATGGCTGGAGCAAGAGATTTAATCAATCGAGCTTCGATCAGTCTGAAGTCCACTGCGCTATGACTTTTGTCCATAATATCAATGACGAAGTGAGAGATTGAAATGTCACTGAACTGGTGCACTTTTATGCCGTGTTCGTAAAGTGCATTTCTTTTGTTCTTATTGATCAAATCTCTATCCTCATTAGGCTATAGCGTTTGGTTAACGGGCGGTTATTTTGACCTATATAAAAATCACATAAATTACATTTCAGCTCACAAACTAAAAACCGGTCACCACAAGAATAGTTTTGTGGTAAAAGAGAGCAGAGATGACAGGAATTGTGTTTCTTATTATTACGACTTCTTTTATTAAAGTGGGACCAGGTTTGCTGATGATTTTGATAAGGAGATCACATTGTTTAGCGAGTCTATTTAATTGTCTGTTACAGCTATCACTAACAAAGTGTATAGTGCAAGGAACAGGGACGCTGATGACAAGAGAGGTTTGAGAATTCTTAATCCATACAATCTCTGACTGTTCAGTATTGATCAGCATTCGTACATGATTATCCCATGACAAATGTCTAAAAGCTGAGAGCAAATGCTTTCTATTTATCAAAATTATGTCCTCTCTATCTACTGATGAGTAGTATGCAGAATAATTAAACTAAGTATCAGTAATGAATAAAAATGGATCCGCTTTTATACATACAGTATAGATAGATTTCTTATTAAAAACCTTTGCGCCATTAGATCAATAAAACAATTAAATAGACTGTTGAGGATTAAATATTCATCAGATGTATGCGGTGCATGGACTTGCGCATATTATCAGAAATACGTGGATTTATAAATAAAAAGATAGGCCTCATTTGATTTTTGCTTCAATCGACACAATTTGCTTCGGCCAGCTCTTCTTCAAGTGCACTGAGGTGGACTGAGGTTGCAAGGATACACAACGTGAACACAATTTCACGATTCGATCCATGTGTTTTGATGCATGAATACAAGCTGTCAAAGACCGATATCAGGATTAATACTAATTCAGAGAGGCCAATAGCGACCATTGAATCGGACGTTGAAAGCGAAAGTCGAAATACTGTAGAACAAGGAAGTCAAAGTCAATGCTATTAACATGAAAATCAAGGAGAATGCCCGCAAATTTCAAAAATAAGTAACATCAAAGGTCATAAAACTGTAGAAAATGATGTCAAATTCAATATAATGTCAAAAGTAAAAAGAATATCAAAAGAAAAATTCAATGGTCCAAAGGTGGATTTCACGCAGAAGTAGCATAAAATTGCAAGGTGCAGTAAAATACAAATATACAAAATAAATTAGAATAATGCAATAAAATAAGCAAGAGATGAAATCAGCGTTAAGTCTACGTTATGTGGTTGGCCTCTTTGACATCATTTTCTAGCTACAGCACTATAACCTTATTCGTTGTATGCTGTACTTCTTTTTGAACTGTATTGGCATTCTCTTTAATTTTCATGTTAATAGCATTGATTTTGACTTTCTTGTGTTAATTATTACGACGTTCTCTTTCAACGTCCGATTCAATAGTCGCTATTGACCTCTCTGAATTAGTATTAATCCTGATATCGGTCTTTTTTGACAGGAATGTTTGCTTCTATGTTTCTACTCCTACACCACATACATCGATTCGTCAAATTGCACGCACTTGTATCAAATGGCATCGTTGTAACCTCAGTCCAGCGTTGCACCTGAATGAGAGCTGTCGGAACATCTTGTGCCAATTCAAACATCAAATGTGGCCATTCTTTTCATTTATATAATTTGTAAAGGAAAGCATGCAATTGCATACGAAAAAGAATGCGATGCATTTGCCAGCCACTGATTATCATATATCTACCACTGATGCATACTACTTATTATATTACAAGTACTACAGCACTACAGGGTCGGCAAAAGTGATCCGCATTCTTCTATGCTAATTCTTTTGGCAATGACTTTTTTGCACCGTGCACATACAATAAACAGATATTTTCTTGTTACATAAGCACGACTACTTTTCACTATTTCACTAACACTTGATTAAATTCTTCTTTATGTAATTCACGTAGAATTGCGGCCTACCCAAGCCATTTAATACTTCTTACGCAGAATGTCAGTTTGACAACGCTGATTGATAAAATTTTTTTAGACCACAGGCCTAAACATGCCATTATTGCTGCATTTTAACCCTTATCAGTGTATGTAGGTACATTTTGTAACTATTGATATTTCAAGGAAGTGCTGATATCTTAGTTTTGATCGCAGGTCTAAGGCATCATAGAATGATGTCTAATTATGGGTTTGGAATAATGTGTAAAAATATTGCCAACTCATCTGCTGCTTAAGTTAGTGGGTCAAGTGCATAACCCCTCTGCCGTATACGTAGATACATTTTGTACCTATAGGGTAATTTGCAATATTCATGTCTATTTATTTCTGATTTAACTTCATAATCATGAGCTGAACTTGTCATATCATTCCTTCAAGTTAAAAAGAGGATATTGGAATTTTCCCGCATACACGTACATCAACCAAATTTGGAAATATGTGCATGTAATTGCTAGATTGAAGATGACAGATCAAATGCAAATATTCATTTACCATCTGCATTTTGTGCGAATGACTTAACACTTAGACTGAAAGTAAATTTTCTCAGGCTTCTGAATTCCTTTACCAGTGTATGAACGGAGACGTGATTGAAGAAATCGAACAAAAGATATGAATACGGCCAATCGAAAAGCCACAGATCTTCGGCGTATACTGCCAAATGTTCGAAACTTAATGACGAATTTTCTTTACAATGAAGTGCGAGCATGCATCGGACTATTGCTTAGAGCCGAACTTGATCGTGACAACATGACTGACTTGAATGAACTGTAGAATGCAACAGAAGGAAGGCCTATTTTCCGAGCAACAATGTCGTTAAATCGCTTTAAATTTTTTCTACGATGCGTACGTTTCGACGACAACTATCGCTCACCGCCACAACGCCTAGAAAGTGGTAAACTTGCGCCTGTCAATGATGTTTGGAAACAGTTTGGATGGGACGCACCTACATCCCATCCAAGCCGTCAAAATACGGTCTCAAGGTGCTTTGGCTTGCTGAAGCCTGCACAGGATATGCTCTTAACGCTATCATCTACACTGGTCGGGAGCGAAATGCCGCACCTCACCACAATCTTGGTCATGATGTGGTCACTGAACTTGTCAGACCATATTATTCTACACGAAGAGAAATTGTGACTGACAATTTTTTCACCTCTCACAGCCTCGCAGTGACTCTCCTTCGGCAAAATATTACCTTGATGGGAACTATCCGGTCTCATCGACGTGAAATTCCTGAGCAGCTTAGGACGAGAGGTGGGTTCAAACATATTCGCTCACGATGATGTAAATAAAATCGTTTTGGTGTCCCACATTCCGAAGAAGAACAAAAATGTTATGCCATTGAGTTCTAGCCATTGCGGAAATTTGGCCATTGCTGGTGAAAAGAGCAACAAACCTGCCATGATCCTCGATTACAATCGAGGAAAAGCTGGCGTTGATCAACTTGATCAAAATATTGAGGAATTCACTTGTAGAAGTAAGAGTGTCAGATGGCCTATGATTATATTTTATAACATGCTCGATGCTGCGGCGTACAACGACTTCGTACTGATGAAGACCGATCATCCAACATTGACCAGAAGACAATTTCTGAAAACCTTATCTTTCCAATTGGTGAAAGATAACGGTCGACAGCGTCATGTAAGAAATTTAAAGCTACCGAAATCGATAATCGACGCTGGGTTGTTGCTCGGTTTTCGCGAACTAAACACTGAATTTAGTCGTCGCGGAGGAAACACGGTTTGGCACTGCAATATTTGCTATAAGAGCAGCATAACACAGTGTGACATTTGTTTCAAAGCTGTTTGTCCACAACACCGCATGATACAGAAAGTATGCAAGTGCTTGTCTTGCTCGTGAGTTCGCTTTTTTCACTTTTCTTTATGTGCACGATGCACCGGTAGACACTTAGTTATTGTTATATTGTTACAGAATCCTTGCTATTTTCATAATGAAATTGTCATGTTTGATGCATAAATTGAATGGTTTTGATAAATTAATCCAATCAGTGCCATTTTCTTGGTTGAAATGGTTATTGATTATAGAAAAAAAGTAAAGTATTAATAAGCATTCAATAGTTATCGGTTGAAAAATTACTTATTTATAATTTGATATTTCAAAAACACGTTGTATCTATGTTAATTTAGCTTTAGTATGTGATATCTATTACAATAGGAAGTCAGTGAAGACATAAAATCTATATCTGATTTAAATAGATTTATTACGCAGTAATATAGGTTAGAACAACTTCATTATCTATAGGTACAAATTGTAGCTACGTATACGGTTGAAGCAGTCGGTTTAACTCATACGGATAAGGGTTAAGACCCTCAAAACGGCTGTGGAGATCTCAAACTCATTAATTACTGTTGAAAACTTTACCAACAGTCTGTTTTTAGTGTTGAACTATGAATATAATGATAGCTTCCATTTTGAATATTTATCCACGCTGATTTGTTCTTGTAGGCCTGCCTACCAGGCCACATTTTGCGATCTTGTAACACAACGCACATGCACGAGCTTGATAAAAACATTCAATAAATGAATTTCACTATTTATGCACCATCGTGCACATATCTGAAACCAATTTCATCTATTTACAAAACATTTGTGATGGGAATTTCTACAACCTCTGAGACCTGAGAGGTCCACTAGATCAGTGGACCCCTTGGCCTATCTACTATACTTCTACTGATTCAATTGAGATGAAATGTCAAATCTAGAAATCTTGTCAAAAATTATGAATCTACATGGGCATGAGCGGTTGACATATCCTCAGCGCAAAAAGTAAAATAGAAAAAGATGGCTCCGAGGTCCACTGGACCCCCCTCAGGTCTCTCTGTTGCATCTCAATGTCTACTGGTTGAAGACATTCATGGTCCCCAAGGCTAAAGTCGAATATATTCGGAGAGGTTAGAAGTAGAAAGTAGATGTGATATTCTTCAAATAAACAAGGTTCTTGCTTCTCGCAACTACAAGGCTATGCGTTGAAGTACAAGGATATCAAGGCAAAGAATTAAGTGAAATAGGTTATGTTTTTACAGCAACTCGATGTGAAGAAAAGAAACAGGTTCCTTGATTAATTTAGGTTTATTCCAAATGATTTTCAACTCTTCATGCGCAATATGCAATCCATTAATTGATTAAGGTCATTGGCTAGAATGCATCTGTTCAGTGATGCATATAAGTCATTTATACTCAGAAATTCCAGCTTTCTTTACAGTTTTATTGATCAATTACAATATTCAAGAGGCGAGGCGTTACATTGAAATGGCTGTTTCCCCGAATAACTCCAACTATCTATCTCTCTATTCACGAGTTAGCAGGCATCTGTGTGTAGCAGGCATTAGTGGTCTACCCTCTTCATCTGTTTATGATGAGGACCACTTTCTTCGAGGATTCTGCGAAATGGAGGCTTCGCATCATCCTTGATCACGAATTTCCCCGCAAACTAAAGCAAATTGTAACTCAAATGATCGACTTAAATTACTCATGTTAACACCAGGAAGATCGAGAGAATTAATCCTAAGTCGCCCGCGAAATCGAAGTCGACTTTTATGTAGATACGTCGACCAGTATGTTATAGTATCAAAAGTTGCTTATTTAAAACCCTTTTCGCAACCAACCAAAGTGAAATTCATTACATTGTTCGAAGTCACCATGACGTGCTTTGCACCCACAACTCAACCATGCTCTATATATGTCCGCCCAATCGTGCTGACTTTGAATAATTGATGTATGACTAATTGATGTTAAGGGTGCGATGTTCAGCAGACCTACTGGATACCGGAAATTTATAGATACTATTAATCCATAAATGTTCATCTTGTCATGTGCACACTATTATTATGTACCATACACAAGCATACGCTGTTATATTATAGAACCTTAAGTTTTTCTTCTAGATCCTACAAAAGTGCAGTGTAAATCTGCAGAACTGATCGTGAAAAACGGACCACCCAAATTGGATAGATTCTTTTTGACTGAAAGTAGGGAATCTTCGCACTGCGTATCTTCGCAAAGAGGAAGCATTGTATCTAAAGCTTGTGAACCTATCAATTTACGCAAAAGAATGAAATTTGTTTGATTACCTGTAGCAGGTCGGCTGTCGCAACTCATGACCGACATACACGAGAGTAGTAGCAGTAACATCTGGATTGAGATTCTGTAAATCAAATAAGAAGTGTTAAGTTTTATAATCTGCAAATTTTTCAATTACTTGTATTGCATTTATTTAAGCAATGGTGAAACAGATGCTTGGATTTCATTGCATATCCTGAGTTCATATCTGACGTGAAGCAAGCACCCAAGAAAATACCCATCGGTAAAGGTTTACCGATTTCGATGCATACTATATAGCTGAACATAAAACTGATTATATGCCACTTACTGATCATCACAAAATGGCCAATAACCAAAGTGTTGGGGAAGCAACAAATCAAGAAAGTTAGCAAGTATTATAAATGAAAAAGAGAAGGACTGTCCCATGGGCACGCAAAATTCTAGAAAATGAGAATGAACATGTAAATCAAAAACTTCTTCGGCTGTTGCTTTGATGTTTAAATGTACATGATGAGGAAACAATAGGTAAATTCCATTGGGAACAATAAAGCAATTGATCCTCTCTTTTGAAACAAAACTGGCAATTGTCACAACGGATAACTCGCAGCCTTTTCCACTGATGTATTGCAAATCTATGTCTCTTGTTTAGAGTAACCTATGAGTAACCTTGATGTATTCCATTCGTTCAACACACGGAATTCCATTATGCTTTTTTTAAAAGCAGCGAGACCTCAGTGCAGTTGATTGATCGCTTTTATTGACCCTCGTAGAGCTGTCTTCTTCGAGCCTCTGTCAACTGATCGTAAGGCTGGTGGACGTCAGCCGAAAGCGTTTGACTTCCTGATTATCGTGCAATGAAAGAGATCACATTCTACTGGGTCCTTCCACTTTTCAGAACTAATTAAAAATGACTAATTCCTTTAGACAGTGGCATGCGGGGATTGTCACATTGTAGTCCGGGAGCCAGCGTGAAGTTGTGCAGGGAACGAGGTAGTACGCAAAACTTTCACATGGCATAGTACACCTCTAACCTACTGCAAAACTTCGCGTCTGCCGGATCAGATCATTTGCTCTTTAGAAATAGAGAGGATAACAAAATCCTATGTATTTCCAATGGTAAAATTGTGACATTTAAGGTGTTGACTCCATTTTTTAGAATTTTTGCTCATAAAAGTTACACAAATTGGTATTTTGTTGAACTGGTTATTATAGAAATCATCTACAGATCATGATCTTTCAAATGAGTTATCATTCAGTGACAGAGGATGAAGTAAAGTGTACAAACAGACACTTTTCGTTGGTGTAACTGCAAATTTTAACATCGAAATTTCAGGAAAATTGTTGATATACTTTAACGAAAAGTGTCTGTTTGTACACTTTACTTCATCCTCTGTCACTGAATGATAACTCATTTGAAAGATCATGATCTGTAGATGATTTCTATAATAACCAGTTCAACAAAATACCAATTTGTGTAACTTTTATGAGCAAAAATTCGAAAAAATGGAGTCAAGACCTTAAATGTCACAATTTTACCATTGGAAATACATAGGATTTTGTTATCCTCTCTATTTCTAAAGAGCAAATGATCTGATCCGGCAGACGCGAAGTTTTGCAGTAGGTTAGAGGTGTACTATGCCATGTGAAAGTTTTGCGTACTACCTCGTTCCCTGCACAACTTCACGCTGGCTCCCGGACTATTGGTTCATCCTGTTGATGAGAATGCACAGTGATTTCGGTTGTTGTCCTGTATGCGTTCAATTTTCATCTTCGTATGGGAGAAAAAACTTAGAAAAATTTCGCGTGCCCGAAACCGCGCACGCTTCGGTCTGTCTTCATCTTCACTGGTTTAAAGAGAAACAAAGCAAGACAATAAAAGCAGATTAGGTCTATAATTACGTAATGGTTTCCGTTATTACGCACTGGTTTCCTGCATCGGCACTGGTTTTCTTCTGTCTTGACAAGTGTTACATCGACGAGACAACTAGATATCTACAAACGCGTATTCGAGAGCATTTGTCAGGTCGCCCTTTACCATCTGAAGTAATACACAGTCATGAGAACTTTGAACAATCATTCTCCGTCATCGCCCGTGCGAACAAGACTCACATTGCAGAATCAGTCTTCATAGCTGCGTATGACACAGATATTTTATTAAGCGATAACACCTGCTCATTCCCATTGCTTTTAAAGTTGTCAGTTTTAATTATAGACCTAAACTGTTTGTATTATCTTGACTTGTTCCGTTTGACTACATAAGCCACTGAAAATGAAGACGGAAGTATTTAAAATTATACAATTTGTTTGAATTAGAGAGTCGTAATGAAAGAATTTTTCCATCTTTACTACCAAAACTGGGCACATTATGTTATAATCAAGATGTTGCTATATTCATTAGTCAAAATAGGTCTACCAATTTCGATAAATGGCAATTCAAAATATGAAATCGCTAGTTTAAAGAAGACAGTTCACCAAATGGCGATTAAGATAAGCTTTACTATGTTAATGCACTTTGGTGACAACAACTCTTTGAAAGTGATGATGAACAACTTACGATCTATATTCTTTCATGATGGAAATGCAGTGAGGTAAGACAATTATCTTCTTGACTGGTGGAGTCCCTCTGAAAGTAAGAGAATATCAATGTAAATAATTTTCCTCACAGGTGGGAACAGGGCAGGGTCTTGGATCCAGAGCCAATCTTGGGTCAGCTGAGGTTCTTAGAATGCTGATCTAAGATGTCCAAGATATTTCATCAAAAACTACTTATAAGGACGTGTCTCTGTAGCAAACTAATGCTGTTAATTATTATTGAACTAGAACCCTCCCTTATCAACTTTTGATGGCTCCTAAAATAAGTCAGAGATTGAAGTCAGATTGTTTTGTGACTTTTAGTTTGCATGTATGTTGAACTTTCAGCAAAAATTTGGGCAAAATTGCAAGGTCAGGTTAAAAGGTCATTTTTAAAAGCACTTTTTAGAAAATTTATGGCTTTCATTTAGAGTAGCATTGCTTATTGATATAATGTTTCTCTATCATATTTACATAACATTTATGCATGTGTTATTCAAGATAGTTAACATAGAAATTTCTCTTGTCTCCCAAAACGAGTACATGTACCTTGTTCATGTATAATTGTACATGTAATGTATCCATGTACATGTAGATGTAAAATGTGAAAATATGAAGTTTTGCTGTGAATTTTTAGATATGAAACCCACAGAATGATACAAAATACATATCCCCATTCGAAAGATTGCATTTGGAATGGATCATAAAGTTGTTTTTACAGTGAATAAGTCATCAGAAAGAGATATTTCTAAAGATAGAAAAATGCGATAATACATGAAAATACATTATTTACGTTCAAATTTCAAATTGTTATTTATAGCACAAAATTAACGTAGAATATTATATTTATGACACCATATGAATATGCTTCAATAAAAGTTTGCAGAAATACTTTAGCTGCAATGAACAATTTTTGAATAGTCAAATAAAAAAAATACGTAGATTCATAAAAAATGAAAAAAATTGAAAATACAAATTTTGAATTCTAATTTTTAATATGAAGGCCTTCGCATCATGCAAAATGGGCAAAAAGGAGGAGAAGGAAAATGAGACTCAAAATATAAGCAGCACCTCTTCAAACAGTCTTATTCATCGGAACATGGAAAATTTGAGGGGGCGGGCACTTCCTACGACGTTAAAAATCACCCGGTCCTCATAAGGTTAGGCAAAGGATACGTGGTCAATGCATTCGCACCATTCAACACTTGAAATGTATGTACTGCTACGTAGACTTGCATTATAAGTAGTGCAACATGGTGCGACCACTTGTATAATATGTTCGAAATGCGGAAATGATTCCAATCATGTTGACACGCCCAGTGCCCAATGTGTACAGAAAGAATTTGTTTGATTGCCGCCTCGCAGCAGCAGTAATTGTTCGTTTCCTTTCTTTTCATTTTTAGTCTAATTGCATTATTCCTTTTTCTTTTAACTTACTTGTAATCAGGGTTTTGGAAGCGGAGCCGCCCGGAGCCATGATAGCAGGTCAGAGCCGGAGTCAACAGAAAATAGCACAGCTGCGCCTTGAAGTTTTAAATGCATTTGAATTCAGTCACTTTGGAAGAAAAAATCCCATGATGCTGAAACGAATATATGTGCATCATCTTTGTAGGTATTCGTTGTAGACCTTCCAAACCCTGCTGGTCTTCATCTTCTCTCAATACATAGCCTACTGAGAATTGTTTGTCTGGATTCTAAAAGGAGATCGCAGACTTCCTTAAGATTGTGCTTCATCCGAAAACTCAACAGTGGAGAAGATAAGCCCCTGACGGACTTTACAGATGAATTCTCGCCTCAAATTTAGTGTGCTTATATTCAGGCGCAGTCTTGGTTCTTTATAATTCTTCCCTAAAAAGGCATGGCAATTTTATAAGTGCCTCCTTTTCAATATAGGAGTTAGAAGAAGTATTAAAATGCTGATGAAGAAGTGCTTTCGATATAAAACGAATTTTGGATCAAATTGAAAACATCCTATTGTTCCACTTGGTTGATGAATATTTGAGACATGACAGCTAAGCGGTTACGACCATCTCATACGACCGGCAGCTCGAGCTTCTGCCGGGGACGAAGCTGAAAATTGCATTTCGGAGAATATAGTGCACCATATTCATGGCTGTTACGAATCTGCGCGTCTGCCGAGCTCTACTCGGTTCCTGTTCTTATCAGACAGGATAAAAAATAGGCATGTAAATCCAAGTGGATGTGGATTGAAGTTTTTGAAAACCCTTTCACTGTTGCTAATGTTTCTGACTAAAATACCTCTTTTTAATTGACTATGATTCACTCTGGAAGAATGGAATACTTGTACTTGCCTCTAACTAAGCGCTACCTAAACAGTTTGATCAATATAAGTTTATATATGTTTAGCTTCTTAACCAAAGACGCATGAGCTGTCTGACGTGGAGATGGTTCTACATTTGCAGTAGTACTTCTTACTTATTCACAGAAAACATGTCATTTCAACAAAAAGCTCAGTCCGCTTCCCATTGGATTTACATGCGCTTTCTTTGATATTAGCTGACGGTACGTGGGTAGACCTCTACAGATGTGCAGTTTCACAGTATTCAGTGGGGGTACATCATTTTGTGAAAGTCTCATTTTCGGTTTCGTGTCGGCGGCCCGACTATATTCTGCTGTGTCTTGGATCGGAGCTGGAGCCGCTGAAACTGGACCACAGGTCCGGAACGCTATTTGTAATCCCTCATAATCTATTTGTCAATGCATTCATTCTTTACCCACACGTCTTTGATTAATGTAACAACTCATTTGTCTTTCACGTGATGTATTTGCTTCTTAAATCTTATTAAATCGTTTGATGCTTCTATCTTGAAGATCTCAGAATGGCAGTTCGCGTGCGCATAGAACAAAAAGATGTCCTAAGCCTTGAACAACTTGACAGCTTGTTATTCAGTCCTTCAGCTGGTTCATTCCAAGCCGTACTGACGAGACCTTTTAGAGCGAACCGGAATGTCTACGACTGCTAAGGAATTCTCGTGCCTAAATTGTTCACGTCTGAGGACATCTCTATATTATTTCTACCTCTGTGTATCATGCTGCACTGTGTGATGTCATTGTACGCGTTCCGGTTCATCAAAGCTCACTTTTATGACTGACTTTTGAACTTTGTAGGTAATATTCAAAATGTAGCCATTATTTAGCAACCATAAATAAATAGAAGCACCCCAGCATTACGTACAGTGCAAATGTGACGGTTGTTTCGATTTCATTAGAAATGAATTTGTCTGGATTACCGAAAGTGAGATATTTTACTGTTTTTATGAGAAGTTACTGAAGTTACCAAAGTACTTAATGCTAGACGTAGAAATGATAGTACATAATTTGAAGTAAAAAAAAACGAAATATTGGATATATTGAATATCTGACTAACAATGGTAAAAAAGCTTCATATTCAACAGAGAAGAAATTGAGAGAACTCGCACATGTTGGAAGAAATATAGGAAATACCACATTTGGGATATTGGTTTTGTCAAAAATGAAATATATCTGCGAAATTGTTTCTAAACAATCTGAATAAAGCTCAATTTAATTTATATAAGAACCATTACCATATCAGTGAAGAAAACTGCTAATTATTGGGATGAATTTAGAATTCCCCCTATAGAACTTCAATACTACAAGTCATCTATAATTTATGGACAAGAATATTTTGCAAAGAGGATCGAGCGCACTACAGCGCAATGAGTACACTGCATGAACAAGCTGTCAAAATATGAAATAAATAATTCAAATATATTTGGATATGGAGATTACAATGTACTAAAAGAATCAAAGTGGTATGATTTATGGGATAATCAAATATCTGTTGACAAAATACAATCAACGAAAACAGTTAAAAAAGACTTTATTGGAATACTTCAGAATACAATGGATTGATAGCATGAAAACTTGAATGATTATTTGTCCAGTTATTGTCTATGACACTTGATTATATTAAAAACTTGCGGAGAGCCGGTCGATTGCTGCAGTCAGACTATTTCAACTCCTAGATTTTTTTGTCAATTTGAGTACAGTTACGTTTCTTACTGTGTATTCATGCTCATAACTGCTTAATGCACCGGTATAAATTGTTTCATTGTATATCCATCCGCATGCTTTTTACGTGATGTTGATGGCTCTCCACATAATCTTATTAACGGTGTGATTTTTGAGTGGATTAACAGAATCGATGATAAAATACCTGATATTAATTGAACTAAAAATTCTTTGCGCTACGAATGAAAACTTGGTGCCTAGTTTTTAACTAGTTAAGAGCATAAGAAGGTCATTGATAATAAAAGTAATATCAGTGCTATTTATAACCATTTGCGAGATAGGCATGGGATAGGCGGCATCGCAATATTCAGGTCGGTCTCCTTCGCAAGCTGCGTAACACACGAAACACAACAATGACAGGCCAAAGTGGACACGAACTCCCAGACTACAATTTCTCTTCACAATTCAATAATCATGGAAACCGTCATCCCACTTCTTGACATAACTCACTTCTCCGAATAAATATTTCACACAGTTGCATCCCGTCTGTTGCCGTCGACCGTTTGAAGGCGCTGGACACCGGAGGCCAGTCTGACTTTACTTGTCAGGTAAGAACTATCGACCAAGCTGTGCGGAGTTATTTCTATCTTACTTGGATTTTTATATACCCTTGAATACAATCCGTTGCAAACAGATGAATGAAGCTCGATGGAAAAAGGTGTTGAAATTACTAAATTTTTGTATGAAGACTAGAATCATGATACACAACTGCTCATGACATTTCGTAGACAATCAAGTTAATTCAATTGATGGTCAGGAACAGGAGGGTGTTTTTCAGAGACATTGTGAAAACAATTTTTGAGTTTCTCTCCTTCTTTTATAATGACCGAAATAAAATAAAATATTTTACAATCCTCGTTCGCAAACGGCCGGCGCTTCGTGCCACGGACACTTCTAAGGGCCAAGACTAAAATTGGCAGTATGACACAGCGTGTTAAATACATGGCAATGAAGTGGAGTTCTTGAATGCTTCAAGAGCTAACTAAGAGCCAACTAATATATACATACTAAATAAGCAGTTTTTCATAAACGTGGAAAAACAATTAGATAGAATAAAATATAATCTCCGTTGGAATGAGAAACTTAAAGATAGCACAGCCGAAAACCAGTTAACCATCCCGTTCTCTAAAAATACCGTGGTTCTTCCGCCGAAAATGAATGCGGAAAAAGAAAACAAATTACAGTTTTTTAGAGATAAGGCCATGGAAAGAATTAGCGAAGAATCTAAATTTCTAAAAAAATGAGCGTTATAGAAAAGAAACTGCGATGGTTCGTAATACTAAGCTATTTCTGACCGATAACTCCATTGAAGCCTGTGCTCCAGATAAAACTAATAGGTTCGTAATCACCAGCTCTGCATCTTTAATACAACGTACTGAAAACATTTTAAAAGATAAAAATAGCCACTGCGAAGTAGAACCTACTAGCATAACTAAAATTGAAAACCAGGCGAATGCTATCATTCGTAAAACCTGTCACAGCGTATTAAAAAAATCTGAATTTGAACGCCTGTTAGCTTCTGGAAGCCATGCAGCTTCGTTCTATGTTAAAATATAAGATCACAAAAATAAGACTGACGATGGCGAGTATCCACTGAGACCAATTGCATCGAGCATTGGTACCCCAACGGAAAAAATCGATTGGATAGTCACTAAAATATTGACTCAATTGGTGGAGTTCATCCATACTAAAATAAAGAATTCCATGTTCTTAATTGAAAATTTAAAACAATTGAACATAGCAGAAAGCTGTAGCACGTTCATCTCTTTGGACGTTATTAATTTGTATCCTAGCATTCAAATAAATCACGGCATTCAAATTGTGTCAAACTTCCTAAAAGATAAAAAAAAGGAACAAAATCGACACTTTTCCCTTACTTATGATGACGTACATAACTGTCTGAAATTCATCTCTTATAATTATCACATAAAATTCAATAACGTAACCTACCGTCAAATGAAAGGTTGCCCGATGGGAGCTCGATTCTCGCCACCATTCGCCATAATCTATATGTACCACCCAGAAGAAAAGGCTCTTGAAATTCTAAAAAATGATTTCAGCATAATTCCCCAATATTACGGTAGATACATAGACGACATAATCACGGGCCCATTTAAAACGAGCGATGCTCACAGTATCAACATTATCAACACCGTATTCAACTCGGTGTCACCAGACATAAAATTTACGATAGAAGTCCCTAACGAGGCTGTTTTGAATTTTTTAGATGTTAGCATTGGGATAAGCAATAATAGCATCGAATATAAATGGTACGTAAAAAACATGCACTCCGGCATATCTCTAAATAAAGACAGCTGGTTGCCTCACCATTTCAAAACCAACTATATTAAAACAGCCAAAATGATGTCGCCAGGAAATCCTCCGACCAAAGCAAAAAAGACGAAGCTCTCTCAAAACTGAATCATAGATTCAAAAAGAACGGCTTCACTAATCGTGAGATAGCCACTAAATCGAGTAATAAAACTAAAATAAGTAACAGTGACTTTGTTCCCTGTAAGATAAATTTTATAAGTGATACGTGTAATCGCAAACTAAATAAATTGATAAAACAGTGTGATCTACCGATCAAACTCATTAGTAAACCTGCTCCTACTCTTCAATCAGTTGTTAAAAATAAACAAGAAAATAATAAGCATAGTGACTGTCGCCTCTGTGCGTTACTTCCGAATAATTTCGCTTGCTCGAACCGTTTCCTAGTCTATAGATTTAAATGTAATTTATGCAGCGATTTTTACATCGGTCAGACTAACCGTCCGTTTTATAAAAGGTACAACGAACACAGGCGTGATTTAGATAACAAGAATAAAAGAAATGCACTTTATGAACATGGTTTGAAGAATCACGATATCTGTGACATTAACATGTCTAATTTTGATCTTGATATTATTGACAGAAGTAAAAGTGCGATCGACTGCAGGTTGACTGAAGCTCGTCTCATAAAGACACTTCGACCTCCTATTAACCGGAAATATGAGCTCCCACAGTTTTAACAGCATTCAAGAACTCCACTTCATTGCCATGTATTTAACACGCTGTGTCATACTGCCAATTTTAGTCTTGGCCCTTAGAAGTGTCCGTGGCACAAAGTGCCGGCCGTTTGCGAACGAGGATTGTAAATTGTTATACTTTATTTCGGTCATTATAAAAGAAGGAGAGAAACTCAAAAATTGTTTTCACAATGTCCCTGAATCAAGTTAATTTCCTTTTGAATCAAATGCTTTAAGGTTTAGAAGAACGGGAATGTTTCATACATTCTACATGTTAAGATCTCTAGTATCGCATAAAAAGCATGTAAACACAGGAATCATTTGTAAAATTTTGGCATTTTAAAAATTGATCAAATATCTTATAGGACCTCAGGAACACAACCTCCGTAAAAACCTGAACCCTTTGACGCAAACATTGTGATTGTGTACATCACTGATTCCGATTAATGACCCAAGACTCAAGAGTTGTCCTGAAATAACACAGCTTACTGACCTGTGATTTAGTCTGAAGTCCTCCGCTACCTACAATTCTTCACAATTAGATACAAAACCTCATTTTGAGACGCGGAACCGCTTGCAAGTTGTAGAGACTTGTCAAGATGGTCGTCTAATCAATAGCATGAAGATTCCTCAGCCACTAAGAATTCTTTCAAAAAAATTTTCTTTTCATCTAAGAATTTCAAGACTTTTCCGAAATTATGACTATTCAGCTATGTACTATATAATCACTATTCACTTCTAAGACACAACATTAAACAATTTCCAGAAATTCAACCCAATCAAACATTTTTGCCAATTCCTGCGATATTTGAAAGGAGGTATAAACAGCATTAGTCACTGATGAAATTCCTTCAGTATTTCAATGAAAATTATGATTTGAAATAATGACATTATATTGCGAGCTGGGAGATGTCTCTTCTTTTGCCATATATACGGACTACAGAGTCAATGAACTCAAGCAGTTACTATTATCATACAGTAAATCTTCAAGTGAATACATGTACTTCCACTCGTGAATACCTTCCACGATAATAAACTTCACATAGTCGGACATTGGTGACTTCTATCGAGGCAGAAACAGGAGAAAATTGCCGGTTTTGCACTATTCTTGATATTTATTTTGTAACGCTAGAACAAGCCAATATACCGTTGAAATGAGTTCTAGATTCATAATCATCCGCCACGAATTGACTGCGTGAGAACAAATTTGCTGTTCAAAGGTAAGTAAAAGGATAATCTAGTCAGAGGTTAAAGTCTTCTGTACTTCTATAATTTCAGGTCATAATGTTATTCTGCATATATTCTTTTGTGATGAAAAAATCTAGTCACCCAACGATATGCGAGTAATTCAGTTCCTAACAATAATTGCAAGTGAATCTATACACCACATAGCGATCCATGCATTTGTATTTATCGGGCAACATATCAGAAATCATACATTACTTGTACATTTCCGTTTTATTTTTAGTTTTTTTAATGTATTTATACAATATATTTATCATTTGGGGAAATAATCAAGTTAACAGAGCAGGCAAATTATAACTATTTATCAATTTGTGTGTAACACGATCAGTGCGATCATTAATGAACTTCAATTTCAGATAAGTGTGGCTAGTCGAACTTTGTCTATTTCTTTTACTTTTCTATTTCCTGTTATGAATATTTGGAAAGCGGTTATTTATTAATTTACTGTCAAGTTTTTCCAGTGTTTTATTGGACTCTGTTTCTCTACTGCATCGCTTTTTTGCATTCTTAATGCTATTTTCAACATAATTATGCTATACATGGTTCGGAACGAAACTGTACCTGCGAAGTGAGATGCCAGAATGTATATTCACTTCGTATTTTGTAATTATGACATTGTCCTGTTTTTCTAAACTTGCCATGTTAGACTTATTGATTGGTTTGTAAGTGTTAGTATCTCTCTGGATTTCTGCCGTACTCTTAGTTTAAACATCCTTCTTAATGACGCGAAGACGGTTAGCTTTGTCACAAGGAATTACATCGAGATTAATTTGTTTCAAGAATTGGCGTGAAAAATTAATCTGACGTTCCATGCTTTTATTTAATTGTTTTTGTTTTTCTATTATATCTTAAACTCAGTTTGAATAAGTTGAAGGCTGCGTTCTTCACTATCTTCCATTTTAGGTGGAATCAACACTTTAATTTTATTAAAAGGGACATTTATGTTTCATTAGAACTGCTCACACCATCGCTGAACACATTCTTCCAACGCAAACGATACGCAAGCTTATCAAGCTCTTTTTCAGCAACATGAATCAAATCTTTATCAACCTTATGTGGAACTGAAATTTGGGACGTTTTTGTAGAAAGTCTTCTAGACCTGACGGTATCGCCTCACCTCCACCTACGACATAATCATCAAAAGCAGCACGGGTACTCATTATGTCACGGACTGATACACAGATAACTGTCTCTATACGTGAATTTCTAAGTATATGAATCTGCATTCTGAATAAGTATATCACTTCAATTAGACCGAAATGCATCCAAAGTAATTGCATAAAAGTGCAGTGTATTAAGAAATAAATTAAGAGCAAGTTGGAAAATGCTTACCTGTGTATTAGATTAACAGCCGCAGCAGATCTTGTGGAAAGGTCTATGTCAGAAACTTTATGGATCGCGAATTATTATCAGGTCAATAGGCTGGCTATAGAATTTGAAATTTGATTCAAATTCCTATCTATGGCATTACTCCATGAAATTTATGGTCCTTTGCATCTATGTAATGAAGTAAGAAATGGCTGTGTTTCAATGAAGACATATTGCCTTTCAAATGACAGCCTAAACCGTCGGGTATAGCGTCAGACGATTTAGGCTGATCATTTGAGAGGTCATTATGCATTGTTACTGAACTTAAAATCTATGACATCAAAAATCCAAGATTTTAATCTGCAGAAGACTCAAATCTATGATCATTTTCTGCATAGCCCATGCAGCTCATGACATTAAAGCATGTCAAGCTTGAGATATCTGCGAATCCAAATTGTGAAACATAGGAATCATGTCAATGTCATTTTCTGTCAACAATGTTTCGTGCCATGTGAAAACTTAACAGTAGATGAACGATTGCTGTCGTGTAAATCAAGATGTTCGTTTACACAGCTTTTACCGAACAAGCCTGATAAATGTGGCTTCAAGTTCTTTCTTCGTGTTGATGTCAAGACCAAGTATTTGTGCAGTGGTTTTCAATATCTAGGCAAACATGATCCAAATTGTCAAAAGAAACCTTTCGGCGACTTCGTTGTTCTAGAGCTTGTGAACCCTATTTGCGGCCTTGGATATGGTGTCACAACTGACAATTATTGTACATCACTCAAATTATGCGACGATTTGAAGTCAAAAAACACCAGCTTAGTTGGAACAATAAAGAAAAGCAGACGTGAGGTACCCGACGTCCAAAATATCATCACAAAGAATCATGTGTATGACTCTAAAATTCTTCGCGCGGAATCTGGATGTGTATTGACAGCTTACAAAGCCAAAGAGACCACAATTGTCGCCTTGTTGAGCACTTTACATGACAATGTCAAAATATCAGACAGTGAAGAACGAAAACCAGAAATAATATTGCATTATAGCCCAACAAAGGTCGCCGCTGTTTGCATAGATCAGATGGCTCGTTTGTATTCCACCAAATCTGCTTCAAGGCGCTGGCCAGTCGCTGTATTTTCAACATACTAGACATGGCCGCTATTAAAGCTTGGATTTTGTTTAAATATGCAAACAACTCATCTATTAGCTGATGAAATTATATTCTTGATCTAGGTAAGGAGCCGACAGGCTTCAACACTCAAACAATTCGGCTTCCGCCTGCTCCTTCAACAGCACGCCGATTTTATGCTGAGCGTGGATGCCGAAACAAAACTCAACGCATGTGTGGTGTGCTTGTTCTGCTTCTTATGTCTGTGGTAAACACGTTGAAAAAAACAATTGTTTGCCTACAATGCAGAAAATAATGCCGATTTCTCGCTCATGCTTCTGTCATTGCTTCGTGCGCCTATTTGTTACTCTTATAATTTTTGCATATTATAAATGTAGCTTACATCCTCAATGAAGTACTAGAAAGTTTTGAATACATAAACTTATGTAAATCATTGATGAATAAAGTTTTTTTATGATGAATAATATAATTCCGACAAGTTGATGATCATTTTCTGAATGTGATGTCATTTTGACCTTTCCGTAGTTTTAGTGATACATTTTTCCCCGAATTTCTAATGTTAACTGCAATGAGTTATCAAATAAGGTGCACTAACAATAACACTTCTTTCTTTCTTAATGACTGTTCTGTGGCTTCTTGACTCTTGTGCAAGAACACGCTCAAGCGTTCTTCTCAAACATTCGCCTAATGTTTTGGTTGACCCGATCGGAACTAAATGTGAACTTTGAGTTATTGAGTCACAAATAATCACTTACAGACAAGTGTGAGGAAAAAGGTGAATGTGACTTACTGCCTCTTCTTGAAAAGTAGATTAACGCTCCTGAAACTTAGCAACTTGCTGGAAGACAGAATGGTTTGAAATTAGTTCCTCAGCGCTTTTATGATTTTATTATTTCAAATGTATACGTTGCTGACAGCTCAGATCTGCAAAAGAAACTGCTACATGCGCTGGAAACATCCCAAAAAGCTCACAGTATTAAGGAGATTAATTGTGTTCTGAAACACTTTTGAGACGAGACAATTGAGTAGCGTGTTAGATACATTTCGATCGATTTCTGAAATCATGAACAAGTTCAGCTGAAAATGTAGAGATTTGGAAGAGTAAGAGAGAGAAATGGAAACATTGAAGATCGACTTGTATTAGAATTGTGTTCTGAAACACTTTTGAGACGAGATCATTGAGTAGCGTGTTAGATACATTTCGATGGATTTCTGAAATCGTGAACAACTTCAGCTGAAAATGTAGAGATTTGGAAAAGTAAGAGACAGAAATGGAAGCATTGAAGATCAACTTTTATTGAATTGTGTAGTAATTTCTATAAAAAATTGTGTTGTATAGCAAATTGTATTAGAAGAGCAACAAGTCCAAAATAGATGTCTTCCGACTTGAACGACTTGAGCACTGTAATATCTTGGTAGTCGCAGACGCACCTTGTTCAGCCATTCTACACCTTTTTCCATGCTAATCAAAACTTTTTCTATTTAAGAGCTGTCCCATTCAGTTTGAAATTGTTCTATTCTGTTATCAGCCTCTTTCATCCATTTTATCCATGTTCTATTCAGTCTCAAGTCTTTTTCTTAGTACTATATGAGTGAGGGTGCTTGTTTCTAGTAGCTTCGAACAACCTTTTAATGCTACCCTTTGTCGAGAAAGGCAAAATCCTAGGACTACACTGTAAACCGTAGACCGACAATTATCCTACAAAATTACTGACAAAATCAACCGACGATTGTCACCTCCAATATCCTGCGATATCCGCCGAATTTGTTGGTTCTCCACCGACATCGAAACAGATCCTTTGTATGCAAATTAACTAAACAATAACTGTTGAATATTGATTAATTCTTTCGATTAGCGATTGCTTGAGTTTTGGGCAATCTGTATTATTGTGTGGCAGAGCCATGATTTATTTTGACATAATTTAATTAATTACCTACATTTTTGATAAAATTTAAGCTATAATTCATTGCTATTAATTGTGTCGCTTTTTGTCAGATATTGTAAGTGTTCAGTGGCAATCATCCTAGAAGAACCGACAAGATAGATTTTGTAGGATAAATGTCTGTCAATTTTGTCAGTCAACGGTTTACAGTGCATGTGCTCTGAGAGCCCAAGGGCAACAGGCCGGACTGTGGCCTGTTGACAAGGGGCTGCCTCGCATAGGCGGGCGCTAGCGGCCGATGGATCTAAATAGACCCTCCCAACATTAGTTTTGTCTGGCGATTAGGATTTCGGTCAAACTAGCAGCTGAAACAATGTTAAAGGCAGTAATGGCCTATAAACTTAATGCTTAAATCAATATGCAGATTAGGAACCTCGCATTAAAGTAAATATAAGAGTGAACGAGGAGAAATGTTGATAATAAAGATTTTGCTATTAAACTGAGATCAAATTGTAAGAACAATTATGAGCCTACCAATAAAGTAAAAGTGTGACCTATCTAAAAAAGATAGACATTGCGTGAATAGCTAATGCACATGAACTGAACGACTGAGAACTCTGTCCACACAGTACGATCAGCTCCTCACTCAATAATTAAATTAAAACGCGACACGGTTCAAAAATTCGAAAACCTCAGGAAACGGAAGAAAGGAAAGTAAAGACAACTACCCTAGTGGAAAATTGTGTAGAAACTTAGGTAACTTTAAGTCAAGAGCTCATAAAAATAAATCAATACTTTTAACATAGAATTTGACACACAATATAATAACTGAACCGCAAATAAATTTGGATACAGGAGAAGAAAAGGATACATAAATACATGGATACATAGCTAGAGCATTTCTTTGAATGATAAGCAGAACTTTTCCTCTTATTGCTTCCGTCATTATTACGTGAAGTGTGATCAACCGAATGCATTGCATTCCTCTACAAAATTCCGCTATGTATCCTGCCTACGCGTTTTCGACGGCTACGTGGCTATTGCTTGTATATTTTATCACATTCCCTCAGACATTATTTTGGCTTCGTTAATACATTAACCTTCTGCAATATTTATTAGATTTTCTGAAAATTAGACAATTTTTACTGACAGCCATTCACTATTCAAAAATATATCAAACTCCAAAAATCATGCAATTTAAAAAGGCATCAAAATACGCGATAACCATCTCTTCGATGTATTGACCTTCCACTTCAAATGCGAGATGATGGAATATACTATTTTGCACATACGTATAAGTAAAGAATATAAGCGTATATTTTGAATGATTGAAAATCAATACAAGACAAGTACAGACACATCAATATAAGCAAGGATTTATGTGTACGATAAATGCAGGAGCTATATGAAGTAAAATCGATATTTATGTAAAATCACGTATATAATGAAAGATGACTTTCGGCGTGAAGTATGGCAGTATAGGGAAGAATGAAACGACCAGAACGCAAGCTTGTCGATGGCAGAAATTGATTCAGTGGGTAAACATGCGATGCGGTGCATTTTTCAAGTAGCGAAGGGGCACTTTTCGTTCGTCTATCACTCAGTGGGTCGAGGCAATTTGAATAACAGTCACTTCCACATATCATTCTATGTGCGTGTTGTTGTTTCTCAGTTAGCGAACGATAGCAACACGCCAATGAAGAGACATGCATAACTTCTCTATGACATGGACAAAAGTCACCGGACATCGACATTTTTATGGATATTACACGGTGCGTCAGAAAGGGCGGGTTGAGTTGAAAAATTTCCCATTGGTTTTCTCAACGGTTTCCGACGTTTTAGACATCGGAGATTCCAAATCTGTCCTTTAAAAAATCTTTCATCGACATCTTTTGGTTACAGAGCAAAAAATTCAAAATGGCGGCTTCTATAATCGAAACAATAATTAAATTATCAAACAAAAAATTTCCCATGCCAACTGCTGATTGGGTTTTGTAATTTAAAGAGTAAAGAGATCACTAACAACAATTATAGAATGATTTTCATCGACATCTTTTGGCAACAGAGCAGAAAATTCAAAATAGCGGCTTCTATAATCGAAACCATCATTGAATTATCAAACTAAAAATTTCCCATGCAAATTGTTTGTGGGGTCTTGTATTTTGAGGTGTAAAGAGATCATTTATGACGATTAGAGGGATTTTCATCGACATCTTTTAGCTACATAGCGGAAAATTCAAAATGGCAACTGCTAAATTAACACCACCTTCGTGTGTATAAATTTAAAAATTTAGAACTCAAGATAACAGAAATCGTTAGAATAACAGTCACTAAGTTGTTTTCGTATGATATCTACAGCCACTTCGATGATAGGAAACTGGTTGCTAAAAATAGACTCTAGGGAGAGCCCTGAGTATAATTAGCTGATAGATGATATCTATCGCTGCACATACAAATGTATGCGGCTTTTCCAGATCCTTCATTGTTTCACAAAATGCCAACGAAGTTTCGCTCACACTCTGACGCTGTTAAAGTGGTTTGTGTCATTTGCTTAAGCTTCGATTAAAAGTCATGTATTTTCTGATTTTGACAGAAATGATATTACTTTTCCTACAGTCATATGCTCATCGTGCAGGAAAAAACTATCCCACGTAGTGACTGGTGAATTGTCTGCTTCCGCATTGAATATTCAAGATCGATCAAGTCTCAATTTTAAGAGAAGCACACGTCAATCCGTTGATTCTGAATGTGAGTGTTCAATCTGTGAAATAGCTCGAAGTAATATCAATACAACAGCACATTTAACTAAAAGAACCGCAGGTAGACCATCTGTCTTCGACAGGTGACGAAAGCTTTAATAGTTCTGAAAACGTCAAACTTTGTGGTATTTGTTTTTGTGAGGTAGGACGTGGTAAACCACATGATTGCTCATCAAGGAAGAGATTTTCTAATATCAACAACCTTCTCAGTAAGTCCTCTTCAGATGACCCTGAAAAATTTTCATCCTCTGTCTTGACCGATAAGCTACATCATCAAATAAAAGGAAGTACGACATTAAACACAATAAAAGGAAAATCTATGAATGTGATCATTAACTCACCAGGACCTTTACTTTCAGTTGAAAACCTCTCCAATATTCAGGTTAATTTGAATATGAGTTCAAGGAAAACTTTGCGTTTGGCGCAGCATCTGAGGTCGGGCATGTCTTCACGAACTGTTATTGAAAGCTATGCAAAACGTGACCTTTCGAACAGAGACCATTCTTTTGACGAACTGTTTAAACTAGAAACCATGGATTTTGTCTTAAGCGACCTTTCTCATGTTTCTGGTCCAGTTGTCTTCTGCACAGATATTGAAGCGTTTATTCAGGTAGTTTGCGAAATTAGAAACCATCACATTGAAGACTTAATGATTTAAATAGGCATTGATTCTGGAGGAGGATTTTTGAAATTTTGTCTGTCACTTGTTGATAAATATCCAAATTCAAATAACAATG
The DNA here is from genome assembly GCA_907163375.1 of Prostheceraeus crozeri. Lineage (NCBI taxonomy): Eukaryota > Metazoa > Platyhelminthes > Polycladida > Euryleptidae > Prostheceraeus > Prostheceraeus crozeri. The sequence continues at coordinate 49,456 of CAJQUW010016227.1, forward strand.
GTCTAAAGGCAAAGAAATCTTCGGGTATAAACTCTCTTTTTGTCATTGCAATTTCTCCAGACGTTACAGAGTCATATGTTAACTTGAAATATATTTGGAATGCCTTGGGACTCCATAAGTTAGCGCTTAAGTTTTTTGTCGCTGCTGACCTCAAAATATGTAATCTACTGCTGGGTCTCATGAACCACGGAAGTTTACACCCTTGCTCATGGTGCGATATAGAGAAAAGCGAGTTAGCTGAAATTAGACAAAGTCGGACACCGAGGTCTTTATCAGTTCTTTTTTGGCAGTTCTATGATTCCGGGAAAGATAAATCTTAAGCGAAACAGTACGGAAATGTTGTTCACCCTTCTTTGATTATCAGCAATGAAAACAAAAATATCGACAATGATTTTGTCGTTGATATCCTCCCTCCCCCGGAGTTGCACCTTCTCATAGGGTCAGTCACATACATTTTTAAAAGTATGGAAACAATTTTCCCTGAAACTGCACGGCAGTGGCTTATAGATTGTGGTGTGAGTATAGATTACTAACATGGTACCTTCATTGGGAACAATGCACGAAAACTGCTTAAATTCGTGGATATGCTTAGTTCCAAATGTCCTCTAGCCTGTTTGCGGTACGTCAAGACTTTTCGTCTTTATAATGTAGTCTCCAGTTGTTTCGGCAATGAACTTGATTCTGACTTTGAACGATTTATTGAAGAGTTTCGCACAGATTATATGGATTTATGTATACGCGTGACTCCAAAAATCCATGCGATTTTTTATCATGTCCCTGAATTTTGCAGAAAAAGGAACCAAGGATTAGGATTATATAGTGATCAGGTTTCTGAATCTGTTCACCACAATTTCCAAGAATTTTGGTGTAATTACAAAGTAAAGTGTGCAAGATATACAGAAACATTTTATTCTGCGGTGACAGCTTACAATAGTCGCCATCTTTGATGTATTTCTTTTGAATAAACTTGAATATTTCTAAATCGGTGTTCTTATTCTATTTGAACGAGTCGATCATTGGATATCAAATTTTGAATTTTGGGTTTCATAGCACAAAGATGATGTTAATTTAGCAGTTGCCATTTTGAATTTTCCGCTATGTAGCTAAAAGATGTCGATGAAAATCCCTCTAATCGTCATAAATGATCTCTTTACACCTCAAAATACAAGACCCCACAAACAATTTGCATGGGAAATTTTTAGTTTGATAATTCAATGATGGTTTCAATTATAGAAGCCGCCATTTTGAATTTTCTGCTCTGTTGCCAAAAGATGTCGATGAAAATCATTCTATAATTGTTGTTAGTGATCTCTTTACTCTTTAAATTACAAAACCCAATCAGCAGTTGGCATGGGAAATTTTTTGTTTGATAATTTAATTATTGTTTCGATTATAGAAGCCGCCATTTTGAATTTTTTGCTCTGTAACCAAAAGATGTCGATGAAAGATTTTTTAAAGGGCAGATTTGGAATCTCCGATGTCTAAAACGTCGGAAACCGTTGAGAAAACCAATGGGAAATTTTTCAACTCAACCCGCCCTTTCTGACGCACCGTGATTAGTTGAAGTATAGTATATTGATTTACTGATTCGAACAAGCTCCGAGCGGAGCCAAGTAGACAAAGATCAAAGTCGAAAAATGTTTACTAATGGATGAAAGATGAATTTGTGTATGTCCAAGATGGTGCATAATGAATGAATTATGCACTTATTGAATTCACTTATTCAATGTTTGCATCATTCTCGTGCACATGCCTTATGTTACAGTTAAGAAGAACCCAAAATGTGAATATTTTGTTTTTGCACATGATCGTGGATGACTGGTTGGCCTACATAAACAAATCTGCATAAATCAATGTTCAAACTGAAGGCTGACATTATATTCATAATTCAACAATAAAAACAGACTGTTGGCAAAGTTTTCACAGAATTGATGAGTTTGAGATCTCCACAGCTGTTTTGAGGGTCTTTAAATGCAGCAATTATGGCTCAGTTTAGGCCTATTTCCGATTGGTACGGATAAATTTGAAAAATGGCTAAATGTAGGGTTTATGCTGCAGGGAATAGATCAATTTCATTAAAATCAACTATCTGAGGTTACATTGCGACTGAAAACATTGTAAAACCCCTTTCTAGCTTGACTGATACTGAGCCAAATGTCGTTTAATTACAAAAACAACACATTTTCGCATGCGTTTACTGAGAATGCTGAAGGAATTACTTATGTCAACTTGGTGCATGTATTTGTCATTGTTTTACTCAAAATCAACTTTCCTAAGTTGATATCGATTCAAGCATGTAAAGAAGGAATTTGTAAAAGGGGTCCACTGTGAAAAAACTCAGGTTTCTGAGGGTTAAACGATCGCGGCGACGATGGAGGCGATATGTATGTCCACCTGGAATACGCAAAGAAGCTTGAGGTTGATTCTCCGCTAAGCGGTGCACTTTTAAAATATTTTTGTCGCTGTCGGTTTTCTATGTATCGATTCCCACCAAGTTGACTTTGATGTGACTCACGTGATGACAAGGTTTTGGCGTATATTACAAGTCAACTGCTGTAGCGAAACATTCTGGACACAGCAATCGACAACAGAAAGTGAGTTCACTCTTTTCTTGTTAAATAAGCATGTCGCCAACTAATGTAGTTACGTTTAGCAGTCTGTAGGGAACACATTTTTTAATCAATCTGAACACTTTTACCTTTTTGACTGAGTAATTGATGCATCGTATTGGATATTAAATAATATCTACCTATTCGATTTGTGTACAATGATAATAACGGCATTAATGATATGTCGCCGCATTTTATATAGTCATGTATTTTCCGTAACGATATTCATAAATATGAGTACAGAAAGACAGATATACCAAAATGTTATGTTCTGAAAGTTTATAAAGAAGGGGACATGCACAATGCGTTTGTTCATGTTTGTTTTAGATGATGATAATATGGTTAACCAACTATATGCCTATCTATTTAAGGGTTTCGTATTTGTTAATTTTAAAATGTATTATCCGTAACGCATGTTAGAATTTTCGTACATCAAAAAAGGTTAATGAAATTTTGTGTACTATTTGCGTCTGTGGAATACTTCGAGAGATGATTCATTATCTTTTGTCATAACTACTGCAACTTTACATGCAGCCATATTTGACCATGTTTGTATTTTCCGTAACGTATTTTCCGTAACGTTACGGAAAATACATATATAACTGATAGTGCAGGATATTATTCATAGGCAAGAATTAAAGTTTGTTGGCATAATATATCATCTTTAGATATACTTCAAACAAATATCAGCTGCATATAAGTTGAATATGTTTATTAAAAGGGACAATTCCTTCTTATTGGCAGTAAAACGCAATTTAAGCTTACATGTAAGTTTGTTCAAATAGACGTACGTTCCTAAAGTTGAGTCTACATGTAGGCTATTTCTATATTTGATTTCTAATCGGATTCGTGGTTAATAACGTATTTCGTACGAGTATAAAAGAGTATAAATATACAGAAATATGCGCCTAAATTTAGTTTCATACATTTTCGCATCAAAAAGGTGATTTACTCATTTATGCAAAAAAATGCCAATGCATAAAATCCGGGCCCTGAATTACATATCGTGAATTTTATTTTAAGTTAACAGTCAGCGATTAACAGTTGATTGTGGATCATTTTAATCTATACTGCAGCTCATGATTAAGAATTGATAGAGATCGAGGGTTACATGTTAAATGTGTAATCGTATTCCTCGTATGCTTATATTAATCATAATGTAAAAGATAAACTCGAAAAAAATAGTTTATTAGTACATGTATATCCGCTCGTGTTGCCATTATTCGAAAAAATATGGTTATTAACCTGTCATGCATGTTTTGGTACAATACTTCTCACAGTATTACACCGTTTATGTATGCATACCGGAAACATATGCTTACCGTGTACAGACTGTACACGTACACAATAACTTCTTTGTTTTCTTTCAGATTTGTTTTCCCACGAAGCCTTGGTGTTGATGGACTTCTCCGAAAACTATAAGTGTGTCTCAGCGGATGAGATTCAATCAGCGTATTGGAGTCAAGCTCAAGTGACGTTACATCCTGTCATCATATATTGGAAGAACGAAGATCATGAACTACAACAAAAGAGTTACGTAATTGTAAGCGATACCCTGCAACACAATGTAACTGCTGTGTATTCCTTCTTGAAACGTATAATTACTGAGATCCAGCATTGTTCTTCGAACACCATCAAGAATGTCATATACTGGACAGATGGACCTACCAGTCAGTATAAGAATAAAGCCATCTTCTCCATCATTGATCGTCATTCGGACTTGTTTGGAGTCAGCGCTTCATGGAACTACTGTGCAACCTCACACGGCAAGGGCCCACACGATGGTGTAGGAGACTGCGTTAAACGAATCGACGACGATGCTGTTAAGCACAACAAGGTCACGGTTCAATCGGCAGAAGAGTTTTACCATTACATGAAGTCCCAAGCAAGTAAAATCTCCTTCATTTGGATTAGCGATTCAGAGATCAAAAACAATGAAGAAGACATACAAGCCTTCAAATGTGCCGTTCCAGTCCCAAGCACAATGAAAATTCACAATGTTATTCCGGGTCCATTTAAAGGAGCTATCCTGACAAGGCAACTGTCACGTTGTTCCAAAATTTGTATCCAACTCCTTGGAAACTGCGATCGGGTAATCAAGACCAAAGAACATACGTTTACAATCCATAACCTGCAACCAACAGCCACCAAAGAATTCAATTGCAACGATCTTCTTCTGATAAATGCCGACGATGATAACAGCGAGTTTTATCTATTCCAATTAAACGAAACTTTAATCGCCCATAAAAGATCTGCTTGCCCAACATACGGAACCCTGTTCCCGAAGGGTGAGATGATCCTTCAAGGCTATTATTTAGATCTACTGGAAGGTGCCAGTACTTATTATACCATTCTTCCAGAAAAAGTTTTCCTGTACCCTCGATGTGTAATCTACATTATTCGCAATTTTTGGTATTCTAAGCGTGACTCAGTAATCAAATTCTACAATGACATCCATAGGTATTTTCGCGTAAGATCATAACTCATTTGCATGTTCTCATTAGTCATTTTAGTTATTTGCGAGTAGATAGTTGTGATTTTGAATATATTCTACAGTTATAGAGAGAAAACTTGAATATATACTATAGTTATTTGCAAATAATAATATTTGTTTTGATTTTGACTTTTGGTAGTTGGGTTTGATATCGCCTTTTCGGTAATCAACTAATCGCTGATTGAAATCGATTTCATAATGACAGTAAACGTTATAGAAAAAAACATCCAGACTTTTCTATTCTCCTAAATGATCACTGTGAACTTCTTAGTGAAATTCGTTACGTAAAATACCATCATTCTCTATATTTCTATGATAATATACAATCCCAATTTTCTCAGAACGCTAATTTAATCATCAAAAGAAAATATACAGACAACTATTTCAAATATTACATCAGTTTAGCAAGATTTGTACTTCAATTTCATATAGTGAAGACATCGTTACGGAAAATTTATATAATGATTTTTAATGAAATAATCATAGATGTAGGCCTATATATATATTTATATGCGTCAGGTATTTCTGATGCGGTAATATGGATGTTTGTTTAAAGGTATAATGTCGCAGTTCTAAAGACTATTGTTGTTTACTGATCATTATGTGCTAAAACTTACAATGAAATTCGTTACGGAAAATACAATCATTCTATAAGTAATACATTTCTAATAATAGATAACCACATTTTATTCAAAATACAACTTAAATTATCAAAAGAAAGTATATATACAACAATTTGAAATATTACATATTAGTGTAGTAAGATATGTGATTCAATTCCATAGTAAAGATATCGTTACGGAAAATACATTAACTGTTTTCTATCCCTTACTGAAAGTGCTGTAAATCCGAGGCTTTGATAGATATGGTATGGATATTCTGGCTTTGTGTCTATGACGATGTATATTAATGAAAAAAAGTAATTCGCCAACTTATCTAAGTATGAAATTTTTCATCTTTTTTTAAATCTAAAATGCACCGGTTAGCGGAGAATCAGCCTTGACATGTCTAGATCTATGGAGCTCTTCATGATCTTGAACATGAAAATCATGTCCGTGCGTTGTCTTTGCTTTCGAAGAAATGAAATATTTAAAGTTTTCAAACGATCTTCATAGCTCACATCTTTCATACCACGCAAACACTTGGCTCACTAGGTCTGAATTTGAGCCATTGATTCGAACATATTGCTTTCTGTCACACAAAAATGATGTTAGCCATCTCAGCAAAGTACCAGAAATACCAAAGGATCTTAATTTGACAATGAGGCGTTTATGCGGAATCTTATCAAAAGCTTTACAGAAGTAGTAGTAGTAGCAACAAACGTTTATTGATTGAATGAAATCATCAGTACAAGGCTATACATCAGCAGAAAGAAATGATGCGGCAGTGGACGAAAGGACACAAAAGTAATGTAAATTGACGCAATATAAAATATTAAAGTCAAAGTCAAATAGTACAGTGAGGAACAAAATAGTTGAGTCGATGGACATTAGCTCGGGGCATGATGAGTTTTCCGGAGTTGACCATATGTGGTGAAACCAAGAAATTCAGAATGCGGTCGGGTTACTGCATGGAACTGAGAAACTTCATTGCCTGGTGATCTCGTTGTATGGATATTGGAGCAATACTATCACAAGTCTATACAAATTACGTCAAAGCAGTTTCCATTATCTACAGAAGATGAAATGCAATCAAGAAAAGTCAAAAGAGAGGTGGTGCTTGATCGACCAGGTAAAAAAATATGTTGCAAGTTATTTAATAACGAATGTGAGATGACATGATCAAGAATAACACTTAACAACTCTCTAATATCTTGAAAGCTGAAGAAGTAAGGCTTGTGGGTCTGTAATTAGAACATTCCGATTTAAAAAGCTTTTCAAAAATAAGGATGGCATGGACCACCTTCAATTAACATTTTATTCAAAATACCGTCAGGGCCAGACGTTGAAAAGGATTCAAACTCTTTATATGAAAGCGAACAATATTTTCAGTGACAATTAAATTTGACATTTGATGTGAAACTGGGTAGTCGCAAGAGGTAGGAGTAACACCATCATTGCAAAAAACTGAAAAAGTGTCAGCAATTTCGGAGTCACATACAGCAAAATGACATCAGGTTTCAAATCAGGCACTACAGAAGGCCTACAAGAAAGTGAGGAGTCTATGTATCTTCAGAAAGTTTTGTGATGTCGCTTACAATTGCGTGCAATTAATTGTTCATGCGTTCTGGTGCAATTAGAAATTGCTTCACTGAGTTTCTCATCCACTTCCGTTCGTATTTGCCCACGGATTGAGGATGTACTCGTAAATTGAGATTCTTGTAACATATTCAAAAGCATGGGATTAAATGTCCGAAAAATGCGTCGGTCTGATGACATTAGAGTTTTTGGAGACATTAAAAACATATGTTTAGCTGAAGATGTGACTTTCGGGTACAAAAATTGTCGTCAAAATAAAGTTCAGTGTCCTGATCATCAAATTCGGCCGCTCACTTCCCAAAAATCTGCATTGTGCTGCAACGTTGGTGGAACGAAAACCAAAGTGGAGTGGGGGTTGTATACAAATCATCTACATCCAATTTCTAATCGCTCTCCCTCCCCCGTCTCTCCTTTTTCCAGCTCTCTTTCAAATATATTGTAACAATATGCCAAATACCAAAAAATGTTCAAACATTCAAATGATTTTGGTGAAGGAAATAATTTTTGACTTAGGGAAGCAATTTACGCATTCATGCTAACTAAGTTTGCAAAGCTGCAACATTCGTATTAACTAACTGGCCTTGAATCAGAATTAATTAATAAACCCAATACTAAGAATAAATAAACCGAATATTTGGAATGATGATTCAACTAAATTAAAGGATTTTAGAATTTCAATGAACTATTATTGCTGTTACCATTTCATGTAAGAGTTGGTTGCATATAGTAATAGCAATGGTACATCATAAATAGCTATATGGCAAGTCTCTTTGATTTATGAAAATTGCCTGCGATATTTCACAAAGAGCAATAGTCTATTCTAAATGTAGATACTCTAGACATAGTCTCGATCGCAACTTTCACCTCAATACCTATTATGGACAATTTTAACTTTTCCCGGCATTGAATAGCTGGAAGGGCTATTGAAGGATTAGTCTCCATCATTTTAAAAGTGGGGGCTTAAGCTGTAAAGCCTCACCTTCTCTCTCTTTCCCTGACTCACTGAATTTACTGATATTGATGCTTACTGATATTGGGGACAGTGGAGGCTAGGTCCCCCTTTGCTAAAATTGTAGTATGTATGTAGATACATGTATGTATGTAGATATCGGTAGTGTCTCATCCCGATATACTATGCTATATAGAAATCCATGTCAATGGTCTCCAGTTCAGTACATGGTATGGGAGTTGAACGTCGCTTAGATGTCTTACATTATTTATACGTGTCCCTAATATCAATGAAGGTTCAATGAGGTTAGACGTGCGTATATCTATGCATAGAATGCGGCATGAGAATCGCCACTGCTGTTCAACGCAACTCGACATCTTCAAACTAGTTCAGGTAGTAACGACTGTTGAAGTAGCCTGAACATGTTCCAGAGTTAACATTTCCCCGACTGGCAAACATCTTGCAGTTCTCAGTGAAAAATAGCCGTTTCAGACTGATATCTCTGACTGAATCATGTCAAAATACTTGTCATTTTTCAGGCAGGTGGATTGGTAAATTGGACGATGCTGTCCGAAGTACAGGCTATTTGACACAACAGTTTAATCATTTTGACTAGCAGGGATCTTCCCATTAATATTTTGACTCTTTCGACTGTGGGCTATTGAACATTATCCTGCAAATGCTATTCCGTCATTTCTCCAAATGGGTGTATTTCTGTTAATGCGGTTCGGCATGAGCAGGCAGACGCATGATTTAATCAGAAACAATTAAAGTGAAGAAAGAAAACTGCCAAATCCATTGCAGCACGCGACCTGCTCTTCATCCTTGCGGATGACAAAATCTTCATGCGCTGTATTTTTGTTTAGTGGAATGTGAAGTGATTTATAATCGGATACCTTCGAAGAGTTTCTCTTTTCAGTGCATATATTCCTCAAATATCTGGAAAATGCAACACGATGATTTTCTCATGAGGCAGCATTGAAACTTGTCATCATCCAAGTGCATTGAAACTCCGATAAACAGTCCGAGTAACGTCGTGTCGGAAATCAGAATTCACATCAATATTTACATCATTCTACCACCATCCCGATAAGGCGAAGACTTGGGTGACGGCGGAAATGTATTTAAATTCATCATCCGAGTGCATTGAAACTTCGATAAACAGTCCGAGTAACGTCGTGTCGGAAATCAGAATTCACATCAATATTTACATCATTCTGCCACCATCCCGATAAAGCGAAGACCTGGGTGACGGCGGAGATGTATTTAAATCATTTGCAAGCCTCGAATATCAATTGCGACAACACAGTTTTCGTTTCTCCTCCACGATGAATTTGATGTGCATGTTGGAGATTGTCTTCGTGTCTCTGGTAATCCTCGGCTATACAGATGAAGAGAATCCTGTACATCTTGTACGTGAATGAGATGATCGAGAAGACACGAGATCTTGTGGACAAGAGCAAGTAATCCTCTCAAGGTTTGAAGCAGCACAAAAGGAAGCGAAAGCAGACAGTTAAGAGAAGTTTGATTACCTCAGAAAAAAAGGCTGATATGAAGAAGTTGTTTTTGACTTTCGCGAATGGAATAATGGCCCATGTGAAGGAGCTGCGGAGTGAGATGAAGAAGATAACAAAGTTGAGGACGAAGCATTGTATGGAGATGTCTGTGATGAAGAAGGCATTGACTGAATTGAGCTTTCAGAAAATTGACCTTTATCATTTTGATCATCAAAATTTGCCTTCATCAATTGACAGTTATCAAAAAAAGAAGTTGCAACGAGAGATCACCCACTGCACGTCCTTCTATCTGATGCCACTCCAAGGACACCAGCCATCCACTCTCAGATATTTCCACATCAAGTTGAATTCCTTTTCATCCTTGAATGTCAACATAGAATATCCTCTGCAGCGACATTCCGCAGTCGCAACAGTCCATGTTTGACGCTTCTTGTTGATGTAGATGCATCCAACAGACGGAACCTTTATCCACGGCGAGGGACATGGCTTATAAAACAACACACTCACGACTGTGTCATTCACAAATCGTGACATGGAAAATATTAGCTCGTTGCAACTTCATTCTTCTCGGGCCGCTCTATCATTCCTGCCTTCTGTGAGACTTCAACTGCTGTGGCATTTGACTTGAAATACAATGAAGTGTTTGTTACCTGTGATGGGTTTCTACTGAGCTCATTCAAATAATTGTAGGATTTTCGGCCTGTCCTTGAAAAACTCGCTCTGACTGCCGGATTACACCTGATGAGGACAGTTCTGTTGAGTTGAAGACCATGGGCACCTATTTTAGAAGAAAGCAACCGCTATTAAAACTGCGTGTTATTGTAATGTAAATTCACTCAACACTTCGACTGTCTCAGTTCTAGAACATCTTCAAAACGGAAAAAATGCTGCTTAATCGAAACTTGCTTTACAAAAAACTTTGGCTTTTGATTTTGTTAATGTCTCAACAGAAGTAATTTGGGTAAAGAACTAAGGATTGCATCTTCAAAAGGGCACAATTGATCAATGCTTTTTACTGTCAGGGAAACCGTTTAACAACATTTAACATCTCATTTAAGACACTACATAGACAATTCAAAGAGACGTTGAGCAGTATGTTGTTCTTTTCAAGAAGTCTAACTGGAGGGTTTAATAAAAAGCCGACTAAAACTTCTACCGATTTTAATGTGTTTAACTTATAATATAACATTAATTAATTAACTAAATATTCTGCTTGTTGATCTTCAATAGACATGGTTAGATGTGCAGGATCTTGTGGTATGTCAAAAATAGCCTCAAAAATAAAAATGAAGATACAAGACAATTGAAGGCCGACCAGCGGCTTAAAAATTAAACAACTATATCTATAGTAAACACTGTGTATCAATCTTGATACATAGTTAGCTTATATAACATCTTACCATAGTTAGCTTTGTATCTTCATTTCATAGTTCATGCATGTTTTTCTTATATTTGTCTGTAGTTAATGAGTTGTTCGAAATATCTAAGTAATAATTTTGAATATTGATTAACAGCTGTAAAACATCTGTGCATTCTATTGAATACCCTGTTGAAGGAATACGAAAGCTTGGTATCTTTGTTTTTTTTTATTCCTGAGAAAGCCAGAGGCTATTTTTGACATACAATATTATATCCAGGAATGGCCAAACAATTACGTACATTATGTCAAGGATCTTATGGTTTATCTCCCCCCACGTTTTCAAATTTGTCCAGAATTCTCAAAAGTGAATCAATCGTCACAAAACTTTAAGCACTCGTAGGTAAAGATATGTTCTACTTACATGCCGAAATGTATGCAAATCGAGCAAGTAGTTTTCTAATTCTAAATACTTGAAGTGTCAGCAATGTCAGTTTCTTGATCTTCCTTGTCAGTGACCTCATCGTTTGAGCACGCTAAGTTAACAAAGCAATTTGTAAGTAAACAAAGACAAATCGTGATGTCAATGACCAGGCCGCATCCATTACACTAATGTGCTTAACTTAAAAGAGATGTGTTGGGGATTGTGGTCGTGAGAAGATTTCAAATAGTTGATGAAACGAAGGAGAGAGAGAGAGAGAGAGAGCAATGCACACGCGAGTAGTGCTCCGAACAGACGAAGTCAGAGCAAGCTGCTGACATCGCTACACTTCACGCTATCGTCTCTTATTCAAACAATGCTTGCCCGATTTGCATAAATGTTTGTGTATGGGTAGAAAATATACTCAGGTATGCGTACCGGAAGTTGTGGGACGATTGATACATTTTTGCAGACTTAAGACAATTTTGAAAATGTGGGGGAGATACCCCATCCTTGCCTATTTTTGGTGCAATTTCACGCAGCAATCAGTTTATGTACTTCTCTAAATCCTTCGCTAATGTAATTTTGAGAAATCTTTGCTGAAACTGCACCATTGCTAAGAAACATATGCCATATTGTTAATAATTTCAGAAACTTCCAATGGCCGCCGTGAGAAATTTCAAAGAATTGGTCGAACAAAACAAATTCTTATCTAAAGGTACATAGAAATTCGACATTTCATGATAATTGAGGACTAGAACGGATCGTCATTCGTCACGCGGCTCGAATGATTGATAATGGGAAGGCATCGATGTACTTTATAAAGATTCACGGTTGACATCATGTCTCTTTAAATATTAAATCCTTTTTTGATAAATTAACTTTCAATAGGTTGTCCTGCGGCAAGAATCTGTTGCATGTTTCAGCAATTCTTCATGAGATTGTCTCACCTCAGTGTCTGACAGAGCACCTTCTTAAGAACAACATACAGCAGCACTGTATCATGGAATTTGCGGGTACACTGTAAACTGTACACCGATAAAAACAGCTAAAATAAGCGTTAAACTTCACAGAATATTTCCGTAAAATTTGTTAAAATGATGACGTCATAACAGTTCAGACTATAGAAAATCGTGAAACTTTAACGGATATTTACGATTTACCGTTCACAGTGCAGAAATATCAGACAGTCTCGGCTGTTAATGTAGCCTCGTTTATGTCTGATATTTCTGCCCCAAAAATCCATGATATAGTGCTACATTATTGTCCGGAAGAATCACTCTATAATTGTAGTGAACTCGGCAGCAATGTAGGAAAAAAGCGGGCATTTAATGCTATGAATACACATGTAGATATATAATGACTGAGAGTTCAAAAAAGTCTTTCACATGCATAGATAGAGAAATTATCATTGCGGGATACACTGTTGCCTTTCTTTTTCCACATTGTACCATAGCTCGATTACGCACAATATTAACCGAACTTATAAAGAACGATTTCGATAACATTTTGATTAAAGGAAATGAATATTTATCTCTCAGCTCGCAGACAATTCGTTTTTACTTCGTAATTCTGTACCTTCGTGTCAAAGTGACCTAAGCGACATTTTTATCATTTTGCAGTAATTACGATTTTTGGAAAGTATCCAACCCTAGACATCATCTTGAGCATCAACAGCGCGGAACTCTATTTCTATTCCTCAATTTTTGCTTGTGACAAATCAACCTATGTGCATATCTCCATTATCCTGTTTGTGTCAAAAAACCTATCTGCCACTGAAATCGAACAAACTCAATCACAATCAATAATTAAGATAGTCAAATGAAAATACTAAGGTGTCCAAGTTGAGACAAATTTCTACTTTTGCAAATTTGTTTGCGTGAAATAGTTTGATAAGAAGTCTATCTTTTGGATTTTTCGAAATTGTTGGAATTTCAAAATGTCTGACCATCTGCTCAAGCGTGAGAAAAGTGCAGCTAGAAGAAAGTAAGTTCCACATTGCCAGAATATGCTGAAGACATGTACATATGTAATTAGCTATTACTGATTACTGTTACATTATCATAAGACGGTTATCTAAATAGAACTCTCATATTATAGACGTAAGATGATCTAGAGTTAATACCGGTAGAATGAATTAAAACAGGCAATGTGGGCAATTGTAATCATACTCCTAATTTTATCTCTAAAAGGTATCTACTATCTATCTGTTTGTCTCAGTGTATCTTGAAAAACAAAATCAAAAACATCACATTATTAAAATATGACTTAAAAAGTCAAATAATGCTTGAGTTTGAACCAGTGACCACCGATGTGTGAGTCGCGTACTCTAGCCATTATACCACTCGCGCTTCTGACGTCCAACTTGCCTGCATACATGATGATAAATGGTATTTTTCATCTAGTAGTCTACTGCCCTAGCAAGATTAAATAATAAGAAAACTTTGTAAAATCAATCAAATTGATAAAAATTCTATTTCACTTACAGGCGACGGTTGACTGTCGAAGATGTAGCAGCAATGATGGTGGACGGCGAGAGCGATCTAACGGATGAAAGTGAATCATTGCAGGAAAGTGAAGAAGTGAATGGAAATGTATCATTAGCAGCAGAAGACGAGGAACTTGAGAATAGTGCAATGCTTCACGAGACTATGAGAGAAAATAAAGAAAACAGACCGTTGAGAGGGCAGAGTAGAAAGCAACGAGAAGAGAACAAGATGCGAAAAGAACACGGGTTAGAGCATACGAATAGGAAAGGTGAGAAGAAGGATGGCAGAAAATTGCAGCCAACAACGTGCAAAGATACTTGTTGTGATAGAATATCTGAGGCTCAGCGTGAAGTGATATTTGATCAGTTTTATGAGTTGAACACCAGTGAGCAGGACCAGTTTATATCAGGATGCATGATTGAAATGGGAGTTAAAAGAAGAAGGACAGGATCAACTGAAAATACAAAGCGCAATTACAGCAGAAAATACTTTCTTACAACGGGTTCAGGACGTCATAGCGTTTGCAGATCTTTCTTCCTTGCCACACTGTCAATAAGTGATTCAAGAATCCGCACTATCTCAAGAAAACGGAGAGAAAGCGATACAAGCATCACAGATCAAAGAGGACGCCATCCAAGCATCAGACGTATTTCTGACGAAGAAAGACAAAAAGTCAGGGACCACATAGAGAAATTTCCCGTGTACCAGAGTCATTACAGCAGAGAAAGAACAGACAAACTGTTCCTGTCCCCAGTACTAAGTGTCAACAGAATGTATTCTATGTATGTTGAAGAAATGTGCAAGAATGGAGAACAAGCCCAAAAGGAGTGGCTGTATTATGAAGTTTTCAAGGAATACTCGTACCTCTCGTTTGCAAAATTGAAATCGGATACATGCAACAAGTGTGACAAATACAAAGCTGCGGGTCAAAGCCAATCTGAGCAGCATACAGCTCATCTGAACGAGGCCGAAGCCGTGTACAAGCAAAAGAGAATGGACAAGAAGCGTTGTAATGATGACGATGGTTTCGAAATGATTAGCTATGATCTGCAGAAGTGTCTTCCTACTCCTAATTTGAGTTGCTCAGAGAGCTTCTACAAAAGGCAGCTTTGGGTTTACAACCTAACAATCTATGACTACAAACATGGCCCACCTCATTGTTATATGTGGTCAGAAGACGTTGCGAAGAGGGGTGGAAATGAAATCGCTTCTTGCCTCTACGATTTCATTCAAACGAAATTGAGACTGAATCCGGACATCAAAGAGTTCAAATTATACTCTGATTCGTGTGCCGGTCAGAACAAGAATCGACAAGTACTTGGAAGCTGAAATTTCTGTCTGAAACTACATCGACGAAGATGACGCATACCTTCATGGTTCCTGGGCATACACATATGGAATGTGATTCCGTACACGCGATTATTGAGAAAGCAAAAAAGCGGATGGACATCTTTGTACCAAATGATTGGTTCAATCTGGTCAGAATGGCGAAGACTTCACCGCCCTACCTC